>VDFB02391418.1:307878-333826 GCA_007258455.2 Sequoia sempervirens
TCCTCTTCCCTCTCCCTCCCCTCTCCCTCCCTCTCCTCCTCCCCCTCTCCCTCTCCTTCTCCCTCTCCCTCCTCCTCTCCCCCCTCCCTCTCCCTCTCCCTCCTCTTCCTCTACCTTCCTCTCCCTCTCCTCCTCCTCCCCCTACACCTCTCTCTCCCTCTCCTCTACCTCTTTTCCCTCTCCACCTCCCTCTTCCTCTCCTCTCTCTCCCTCTCCCTCCTCCCCCCCTCACTCCCTCTCTGCCTCCCTCTCCTCTTCCCCTCCCTTCCCCACTCCCTCTCCTCGTCTCCCTCTCCCTCCTCCCCTCCTCCCTCCCTCTCCCCTCCTCCCTCTCCTCCTCCTCCTCCTCCCTCTCCCTCTCCCTCTCCCTCTCCCTCTTTGTCCCCCTCCTGCTCCCTCCCCCTCCCACTCCCTCTTTCCTCCTCCTCCTCCTCTCTCTCTCATTCCCTCTCTCTCCCCCTCTCTCTCCCCCTCTCTTCCCCTCCCCTTTAATTTTTTCTACCTCACATCTCTTTATCCCTCCATATCTATCCCTCTATTTCCACCCCTACTCCCTCCCCACCCCTCTCTCTCTCTCTCTCCCCCTAATCATGTGTAGAAGTATATCATTCCTAATGTTCATACATATAAATCAATGACACTCAACTCTTACAAACACATCATAAAACATATAAAAATATTAAATAAATAAAAATAATATTTCACAATAGTTAAACTTAAAATATTTGTATTTCTACATTACTTTACCACTAAATACACACCAAATAATTTAATTACATTGCAATTGCGAAACATGAAACATTTTTATTTCCACCCCTTTTAATTTCTTAAAAAAAATTAATATATTTTTATAATTTTGCATGTATAATATAATCATTGTCAAATAATAGTTACTTTTTATATCATCTATTCTCAACTAATTACTCTTTCCTTCAAGCTATACTAATCATGCATACATTTTTCATATTTATATTCAAATAAATGTCATAAAAAGAATTCATGATAAAAATATATAACTTGAGTGAAAAGAAAGTAGTCCTTGTTTTATAATTTCATTAACCATATATATACAATTGTTTAATTAATAACAAATAAATTATTTTAATTAACTTTTAAAGCATATATTTTATTAACATAAAAAATTTAATTAACTTTATAAATAAATAGAAATAAAAACAATAGAAAAAAGAACAAGAAAGATCTATTGAAGGATGTCGATGGCCATCCTTAAGAGTTTATGGAGGGGTATTCTTACCCCTCCTCAATTTTATTTATTTATTTTTATTATAATTGGTAAGTAATGTTTACAAGTAATTTGTCTTCCTTCAAACTTATTTTGAAGTTTTCATCACTACACAACCATTTCCAACTAAATTATTGACATTTTTTAAATTACGGTATTCTTCCATATTTATTTTTGTACTACGAAAGAAACCTGCACAATGCTCATTTCACACATAATATTAATAGAAAATTTACCATCAAAATCATCAAGTAATTTGTACATCTACTAGCCACCTAAGAGATAGTAGGGAACTAAAGTTTGAATGACCTAATGAGAATAGTGCACGATTCTAAGAGCCTTGAACCTTACCTATTGGATGATAAAAACATACTACAACAAACAATTGACTAGAAATACTGTAAATTAATAATTAACTCTACCTAGAACAAACAACCACACAACCATACATAATCACTAAATTCTCAAAAAATAAGAAGTTTGAATTCTTTGTGTATACCTTAACAATCAAATTTGCAGCTTACTATGGAAAAACATAACTCATTCAACCCATCTTAAAAGAAATAAACCCTATACAAATCAATAAACACTATGCATAAATTGGAATCTTCATCTAAGACTACAGATTAAAATTAAAAACTAGAAACTACTATCATATATAGGATGGTATCTTAAATAAATGAAACTATGAGAGAAAACCCTTACACCCTGTCATTTTTGAATTCTAATCTAAAAAAACCAAAAAATAAGGTACTTATCTAGCTCTTATTATAAGAGTGACAACTCTAACACCATCTGTGACATAATTTCAACTTTTTCATAGAAAAAATGCAACTAGTGGTATAATATTCTGTTAGCATTCTTTATACATTTGTTGAAACATTTTACAGTTGCAGTCAAACATGGATGTAGTAGTTTCCTATAGCTTCATAATGGTCCTATATATAATATAGGACAGTTATCTAAGATATGGAAATTAATATGAATATTTTCACATGTATATTATTCTTATGTTTGAAAATTTTAGAAAAGATAAAACAGATATGCAATATAGTTAATCATCTCTATCATGTGCTAAAATAGAAATTAAAACCACATCCAATACTTTCCTTTGTCATATGAAACTATACTAAAATTCTATTGCCATACTCCATAGATGACCTAGACATCTATAGCCGATCTGAAGACATCTCTTAAGTTGGTCTCTTTTTGGTTTCAAGTTTCCCCTGCTCTTCCCCAAATTATTTAATGCGAACATTTGAAAAGTAGTTCATTGTCTAAGGGTAGCCTCTAAAATAGAGAGATACTCTTGTCTTGGTAGCAAAATATAAAATTTCATCTATTACTTAGAATTCAAGCCTTGTTTAACCTTTGTTCTTCCCATGTTTACATTGGTCTAATCTAACGGCACCTCTAAAGACCAATCCTCATTAGAGTCCATCAAATTCTGCAAGAGAAAATACATAATTTGCAGGTTGAAGATGTTGCAGATAATCCTTCAGCACAATAGTTAATGAGTGTTGTGGTAATTCAAAGGTTATCTTGAAGAATACCCATGAGAGGCCAATTCCAAGGTGCTTAATGGAAGCCAAGGAATTTAAGTCCATCTTCTTTGTGAAGTGGGTTACTATGATATGTTCATTGTCTATATGGAATGGGTTTGAGTGAGGATATAGCAATAGCCATGATATTAAAAGGGGGATTTAAAAACATAAGAAACTGTTGTTCTTGTGTAATGTGTGCCTAGGTTACAGGCTAAGGACAGAGGTAAATGAGTCTGATATCATAGGGTTTCCTTTCAAATGGTGATAACACAATAATCTCTAGTTCTAGTTGTGAATTGCGAGCTCCTTAGGTCACAGGCTAAGGCTCGAGGTAAATGAGCATGATATCATAGGGTTTCCTTTCAAATGGTGACAGCACAGTAATCTCTAGTTGTGAATTGCCAGCTCCTTGAGGTTATTGCAAACATACCTGAATCAGCCTTGAAGGTCAATTTGATTTTTGGAGCCACCTCTTTGTTAAGGTTCTTCCCAGCTCTTTTGCAAAGTTTTCACAGCCACATCAGCAACATTGTTTTTGGTTGATTTCCCTGCAAAAACAGAGCACTTTACTATCTTGATACTTTTCTAAAGGTGCCAATTCATGAAGGAAACCATCAAAAATAATATAAAAGATTCAAACTAGATGAAGCAAACCATCAAAAAAATAATATAAAACATTCAAGAGATAAAAAATTACACAAACAAATTGATTAACAGTGCAAATCCACACGAAATTAAATAACACAGTCAAGAATTCACAAAGAAATTCACCAATAGTCCAAATGCAAGAATGAGAAAAATATAGATTAATTTTACTATGCAATGCCCCTTAAAAGTACATACCCACATTTGCATAAACTTGATGGGCAGTGGAGATATGGAAAGAGCTACGATTTCACCTCCCTTATTTTGAGGGAACAGATTTCAGATATGCATATCTCCATGGAAGCAGCTGACATTTTGAACGTCATATGTATACCTCTCATACAATAGAACCCTTGTTTCTCTGGATATGTATACCGAATCGCATATGTTATATCACATGACTTGTAACCGTTTGGTTGGATATGGACCAAATGGATTGCTTTTTTCCTTTGGTTGAAAGGAGTGCAGTTCAAACAGTGCAGTTAAGCTGACGACTAAATATTTTATGGATTTATGTTCATTTTCAGCTGATACTTTCCAGAAAAGATTAAATATATGATGGATTTATGAGACTTCTTAACCAAGCTTTTTGGAGGGGGAAAAGGAGTTTGGAGTGAAGTTAGATCTTCATATTGATGTGTTTATGAAAGGTACACAAAATATATAATTCATCAAATTTTGATTTTGATTATAAAAATTCATCAAATTTTGATTTTGATTATAAAAATTCATCAAATAGTGGGGATAGAAGTAGTCCTTAGTGGGCCTCATAGTGGAGCATCTTAATATTCAATTGCAAAACACTTTTATCCATAAAGTACACAAACTAACAAATCATGTGATGCCACATTGGCGCACCAATAAAACATGACTTAGTGCACCACTATCACTCTCACTTTTTTTTTAGCATTTTTTAATACCTTAACAAAAAGCATGTTGATGTGGGGAGTGGCATCATATTTGATGATGTGACCCTAAAATTAAATTTTTTAAGTAGGTGAGTTGCCAAATAAACTGCTGTACAAAATTGGGACTAATTTGAAATTCCATGTAGGATATTGAGAAGCACGAAGTTAGGGTGCTCCACTATGGGCCCCTCTCCCCTACCCTACTTCTAAACTATAAACTTTAAACCTTAAACATTATTGAGTTGAATCTACATGTTCTTTTACTTACATGATTATATTTTATATTATACTTATCTATTTCTACATGTCCTTATATATCAATTGGGCTATGATGGATTTTTCATTATCCAAGTAAACCATTGGTGAAATATTGGCGATATCTCATTTCCCTTTGGTACATGGAATCACATGATCACATTTTAGTATTTTATCTATTTTTTACACATGATGTTCTTTATGAAATATGATTATTGACCTCTTATTTCATCTTGCTACATGATTATTTATCCTACAATGTTATATTTTTACCATTGATTTATTCTCCACTCATGTTTAATCACTCACATAATTGTGCAAAACCACTTAGAGGGGACATATATATAATATTGAACTAATATTTTATGCATATGATTATTGTAGCCCTCTAGGAATTTTGCACCACATGACCATGGTTAGAGTGATTATTATGATTTGACATTAATTGGTTTGATTCTATATCTTTGTATAAGTCCAAAAACATCTTTGACCATTAGGAACATAGTTAACATTATTCATGCAATGTAATATATCTCCTCCTTTACTAGTTATATTGATCTATAATATGAAAGGTACACACTTATCTTTATTACATTGAATCTCTTTTTAGGTTAAAATGATCCAATAATTGAATATGTGCCTATAACTTTACTTCTACATATATTATAATTAGACATTAGCAAGTAGTTGTTAATGGTTATTTAAGATTTTGATTAGAAGATACTCCTAGAATTTCATGGCTATAACATTGGGGATTAATAACTTTAGATGGAATGTGCACATGACAATCCATATCCATATCATTCTAATATGGTATTTCCATTTACATTCATTTTCTCTTCTTGTTTACTTTGGCATGCATGCTTGATGGTAGTTTAATTGTAATTCAAAGTTGGAGAAAATTGTAAGTATGAAAATGAAATCCCTAACAAACTCTTTCTCATTCTTCTCTTAATCACCTTGGTGCTTTATCCATAGTTTGATAATCTAGTTTATAAATAACATATTTTACTATGTGGGTTGGCATTTGACCCATAATTAAGCTAAATTGTTTTTCCATGCTCCCAAGATCCTAACTCAACCTCCAAATTTCATGTTTCATGCCTTAGGTAAATCCTACAGTTGCATCCTTTAATCTAGCTCAAGACCTTGTTTAAAATAATTAATATATAGAATTCTAAAATCAAAATTCATGCTAGACCTTAGGATAAAACCTCATAAGTACATCGTGCAAGTAGTAAAAGAAGTTCATCATGTTCTTATGTCACATCCTCTTTAAAAACTAGTAGAAAAGTCATAGAATTAACATACACATTCATAAGTATGTATTTAAGCATTAGCATGTTCACAAACTTGTGACTAATCAAATTGAATAATTTTCAGGGTTTGCTTAAGAAACAAGATAAGAACATAGTTGGTTTCACTATCTAATGTTTAAATGGTGCTTTTAACACTACCTTTTCTTAAATTATTGTAGGTGACCACATGAAAAACTAGGCAATAGGTTCAAGACCATATCTATAGGTTGAAGGTCAAATTATGTTCATTCTTACCAATGTAGGATTGAATCTCAACGAAGAACATCTATTTTTCATAGTATGTCAAAGCATGACATGCATATAGATGATTGATGATTAAATTGAGATGAACAATAGAACACAATCTATACAAGAATATTTCCCATACTAAATGTAGAACTTAATACATCCATCCTTCTATGTGAATTTAACATTTATAAATTATATATATGTTTGAATGTCATTTTAAAGTTCTCATTTTTTAACTACAACTTACATTAAGTTCAATTTTTTGATGTCAATTTATTCCCTTAAAAATATATTCTAAAATCTTCTCTTTTATATGATATGTGTAGGGGCTCAACATGTAGAAATTGGAGTAAAGGTCAAACCTAATTTCGTTACTGGGGTAGAGGAGGCTAAAGCACACATAGTTGATGCCAAGGAGGAGACCCAATAAAAAACAATTGATGTTAGAGAGGAGGCCCATCCACACTTTGATGTTGGATAGGTGTTAGGATCGCTTCCTTCTATCGATATTCATAGCATGAATCTAATTAAAGAGGTGAAGAGAAAAATTTCTTATAAAAATGTAGATCATTTACTTGAAATGGATATTAGAGAAACTGAAGTTTTATGCTGAACAACCTAGTCAAACTACTAAGAGGTCATTGAATAGAACTTCAAAAAAATACTTGAAGATTATTTCAAAAATCATGATACACTTGGTCAAGCCCAACTATTATCAAATTTGCTTCTTTGTGATGAGCTAAAAGAGCCATTATAATTGTTGGGTGTAGATTTCATAAAAAAGAGGAAAAGCCACATAGAAAAAGATATTGTTGAAAATGTTAAAAAAGGTTTGGGTTTCATTGGGAAACAATCTCGGTCAACGAATAAGACCATTTCAAGAAGAGTGATGTTGACATCTATTGTAAGTCCACAAATGTCAAGAAAGTGTCAAATCTCTTCACTTTCAATTGAAATCTCTTTTAATATTTCTTCATTTAAAAATAGATATGTGGAAAAGACCCTTAGTAGATTCCATATTCATCATCATTTTTCAAAACCATATTAATTCTCAATGCAATGGTTGAAAGCAAAAAGCTCTAACAAGAACATTAACTAAATCTTGGGAAAAATTGTCTAAAGGTCTTACAAATATTACCATATCCAACTTTCATATTATTTTTTGGCTTGCTATACAATAACCCATTGCACCACACCTTACTCTTTTTTGTAGTGCTAGAATTATTATGCCAAGTTTGACCTCAAAATATCTTCTCTTTGTGTTTTACTTGATGTGCTAACTAATTTGACAATACTTATTGTAAATATTGTCTCAAAGAATGAACATCATGTAAGCATCTTACAAAATATTTGCACCTAGACCAACAATGGCTTAAATGGTTATATGAAATTAACTTGTGTTCTCCCTTATTCCTTTCAAGAACTAGTTATTTGGTTCTCTATGAAAACTAACATGAAATACTTGAATGAATATGATAATTATAAATGCGACCTTATCTTATTTCCCCTATCTATAGAAAGATAATTTATTGCATCACCATTTTAGACAATGGACCAACATTTTAAAGAACCCATCAACACCATTTGAATCTTCATCACATTTACATATATACCTACTCTCTTCTAGTTTCTCTTTACTATGTATTCAACTACTATAGAATACATAAGTTCATTAGTTTGATCAATATTATAGAATTTATGACACATAAGAGAGTTGTAAGGCGTGTGGGCGTGTGCTCAAAGTTGTGACACAATTTAGATGCCAATTTTAATTTTTCACTTGAATTGAACATTTGGTGAGCGTGAATTTTGGCGCTCACCAAATGGCTTGGATGACCGAGCCTAAGCCTTGGTCATACCAAGCCAGTTTGGTGAGCACCAAATTTGGTGCTCGCCAAATGTAAAGTTAGAATAAAAAATCAAACCTCATTTTCTTATTTTTCTGTTAACTTGTGACCTACCTACATTTTTTCTCCTTCCCAACCCATGCATAGAAAGTCATTTTTTCACATGGAGCTTGTGAATATTTGACAAGATTTCACAGAGGTGAAAGAGGTAAGTATTTCTCACTTTTTAGTTTCAATTTTTTATTAAATTTAGATTGAATTAGGTTTTTTAATTAAAATTTGTATTAATTTCTAGGAAATGAATTTCTACCTCCAAATATTGAAAATTCTCAATCACCTCCTCATGAAGGCCCTCATGAACAATAACAACATCAAACTCCTCCCTCAATTCCAAGACATCCCCCAGGAACACAATAAAATATTATAGGGAAAAGGGAAAACAACATAAAAGAACTTGCAAAATTGATTACAAGGTTAAAAGACACTATTGCAACAAATCCTCATAGGAGAGGCCTTGTTGAATCCCTATAGTCTATCATATCTCATGTAGGATCAATGAGTGCACAATATTATTTTTGGTCCAATAAGAGGGAGGAACAAAAACAATTTTATGCAAACAAACTTTCATATGAGCAAGTGAAGAAAGAGAAAATTAACAAATCTGACTTGTGTACCCTCTTCACAGACCCATGAACCAATCAACCTTTATCAATTGGATGTAGGAGGTTCCCCATCCATTGGTGCCACCATGAAGAGATAAAAAATATTTTTTGCGATGGATGGTGGATGGTTTTTGACCAGCCTCCATGCAATAACTACGAGGTGCCACGATAATTTTTGAAGAAACTCTATTGTGATTTTGTCCTCAATAAGATTACAAATTATTTTGACTATCTAAATTTCTAGCCTGTAGAGGTGGGGGCTCCACACATGACAGAGTGGGGACAATGTAATCTGTAGTTGGCATTGAGACCCTTGGCTAGACCCATGCTAGAGCATGTGGCTGTTCCTTCCATCATGAAGGACAATGTGGAGGTGGACACCTTGGACTCCATTAGCTTGCTCACTTAGAGCCTTATACAATATGTGAGGCCTCTAGTAGAGCTCAATGTGGGTCAGTCTTCTAGGCCTAGAGTTCCAGTTCACTTTTATCATGCTTGCAACACTATTTGCACATATGATTGTGAGAGTACTTAGGATGCAGCTACGCATGATACATTAGTTGCATAGGAAATGGCTATGACAAATGCCTTGTTGAATGAAACATCTGACATTCATACATAGGTAAATTTCAGCAAGTTCATTTAATTTTGTTTATTAATTTTCATTTTGAAATGTAAGAATAACTAAATTAGTAGAATGATTATGATGAAAATTCAAGGTCAGAGTGTTGATAATACTTGCACCATTCCTCCATACCCCTATTTCTTTATGTCATCGAGTCCACAGGTATGTAACCAATAAAGAAATATATTTATTACATGTGAATAGTTGAACATTATATGAATGGTTTTATCATAACTCACTTTGGATGAAGAATAGTTTGATGGTGGACCTTCGACATCGACACCTCACACTTATCATCATCAATGAACTTTAACTCAAGTAACCTTAATTCATTAATGGTGTTGTAAAATAATGTTAGGTAGTTTTGGTAATTGAACAACATTTTTTGTTTCATTTTCAGATGCTGACATCAGATAGTTCTCCTGATGTTCATGCCACAATGAACCATGGTGTTGCTGCAACAATAGCAAGGTTTTGATCCTTTGATAGAGGTACATGACAAATTAGTAAATTTCACATTATATTTGTTCTTTTATTGGTCTATTACATATGTAGTTTAATTTCTATCTTGATGTTTGCTACAGGGGATTGCCACTCTAGATCATGAAACATGCCCTTGTTGTGGATGAGCATGTTGATGATTTGTATGCAATAAGTGATTATTTTGTTATATGTCGTTCCACAATTCAATTTCTATATATTAATGTGTATACTTTTTTATTGTGTTAGATGGGCGTCCAGAGTAGTCTAGAGAGGAGGACGAGTGAGTGCACTCGAAAGACACCAACATCACATGCATCTCCATCCATTTGACATTCAAAGGAAGCTCATGATCTATTTCCTTCACCTAGTGGGAAATGACTATGTATTAGGGTTCTTTGTTGTATGACTGTGGCATTTTTGAACATATGTTTTGTATTATGGATATGCGACATTTTATGTCCATACAATTTTTTTGTAGGCCTATATGAATTTATTGGATATATTGTGTAGTGTATGAAAATGTATCCCTTTACATTTCAACACTTTGTTTGTGCCCTCCTAGTTAAATGGACTTAATGTTGCCTTAATTAAGTGTTGTTAAATGTATTTATTTACACTTTCACACTTATTTAGGCCCCCCTTAAATAATTGAGCTTAATTATGCTTTAATAAGCCCTTTTATGCATTTACAAGCCTAATTAATTGCAATTTTCGAAGGGGAAACCCGATAGAAATTAATGCCTAAACATTACACTTTACATTGGAGAATGTGAGTTCCAAGTTTAGGACCTAAGACCCATTCACCCATGGGTGAATGGGTCCTCCCTAAGCCTTAGGAACCCATTTTTAATTATGCTTTTGGTGGGATCTTAATGTTTCTAAATTCAAATTATGATTGTTGGCTTTTAATGTTTAATTTCGGGGAATTAAGGTTACATGCCTATAAATAAGAGGTTATTTTCACTAAATTTCATCCTAAGCAATCCTAGAGAATCTTATGAGAAAATTTATGATCAAGAGCATTATGAAGAGCATTCAAGAGAATTATTATTAGAGATTTATTGCAACAATCAAGATCAATCCATCATGTCAAAGCCTTCTTGCATCATGCATGTTGTTTGAGCTAACATTGTGATGTAGGTTTCATGATCAAGTGAAGCATTATTTCAAGAACTTTCAAGTATCAAGATCTACGTCCTTTGAAGTCATTTCATGCAAGTTGTATACATTCATAATCAAACTTCTTCAAGGTTTTGTTGAGTGGTAACATAGCTTCATGCTATTTCATTTCATTACAAGGTTTAATTACCCAAACGGGGTTTGACCAAGGCAAACCCCAATTCACCCATGACAAAAAAAAATTATCCTTTATGTGTGTGTTTGAAGATTTAGGTTGAAGAAGGCTTAAAGATCTATTAAAAATAAAAATTGAAGTTGTAAAAGTTGCAAAAGTTGTCAAAGTTGTCATTTTTTCATGAAAACTCTTCTACAAAATTTATTTCTGACTTTCCGACATTGAAACATGGGAAAACTAGAAGCTAAAGATCTGCATTAGAGGCTCCCGAAAGCTGAGTAAAATCCCTGAAGGTGGACCCATACACCCTAGGGTGAATCAATCCTTGTTCAGCCATCTGAAACTACCTTTTGGTGACAAGTGCATACTGCCTTATCCTTCTCATATTTGCAATTTATCAGTTTTTTCTATTTGTCATATAGTTTTTCTTCATATTACAAGTTTGAATTGGAATAAGTGGATTGATTTGACACATTTTATTTATCTCCCAAAAAGTGTTGTTTAGATCATTTCAGCCTTTTACCCCTGTCCCTCAAGTCATAAAGGAAATCAACAGATTCTTACTTTGAGTTGATTCACCTAAGGGTAGTTAGTCAACTCATTCTATGGATCTCATTTCCTAATGAAGTGAAGGTTTTTAGGGTTCTTGTGTTATTTGGTGAACCTATTCCATCCTTAAAGGGGATCCCTATAATCTCCCTTCCACCATCATTTCATATTGTATACTTTTATTGACATATAACATTGTATGGCCTTATGGATTTTTGGTTAATGCAAAAAATTTTACCGCTTTTATTAGGACAAGGATCTAGATAAATTTATGTGTACATGTATGTGTGAAAGTTGTATGATACGAAGCACTACAAAGTTTAAGATTGCTATAGAATTAAAAATAGTAAATATGTTTTATTTATTTGCTCAAGCTTACATGGCATACTCTTTAGGAAGATGTATGGCTATTATTTTATAATGTCATCTATTTGTATATTGCTCTTTATTTTATTTTATTTTCTAATGTTACATGTATGTATAGATTGCATGCTATGAAGGATGATGGTTATTATAATAGTTGAACTATTTTCATGTGTATCATCTCACGATTGTTGGACAATGTCATTGATGCGTGCAATGTGTTGGTGGATGACTTCACAAACATAAGTCTCGAGGGTGTCACTTAGGTTATCATGATGATACATTGCCTAATGTTTTAAGCACAATACTTGAAACAATGCAATGATGTGTGATGCTAATTCGTCTTTGTAGTTTTTGTTGGAGGTATGTTTGACCTTTTGAAAGCCATGTTAGAAACTACAAAAGTTTGAAAAAAGTATAGTTATTGCCAAGACCTATCTTGTGTATAGTAATTTTCATGGTCACTATTGGGGTATTTCACATTTGTTGGAGATAGATTGATGATCTGAGCACAATTGTGAGCATTTGGGAGTTGCTTTGGTGTACAATAGACAATAACTTTACCATAACAATTTCAATCCATGAGAATGGTCTTGGAATTACTATAAAAATCAATAGTAATTGATCCTCTTAGTTCAATTACCTCTCCTTGTAAATCAATAGTCTCTTGCATTATCTACAAAGTAGGTGCAAAACCTTGATCTATAGTTGTTACTTAGTGAACCATTTGGCTTGTTTTGAGAGCTAGCTCACTTTAACTAGACTCTACATAGGCATAGAATAATTTTATGTAAAGATGGCTTCCAAAATCTAATCTATCTTTTCCATTACAATATGTGTGTCAACTGATAGTGAATTGTGGAAATCCAATTATGTATAGGTGTATGACATAATATTCTTTAGAGCTAGCAAACATGTTGATCATGAAATCGTTTGATGAATCTAGTATCTCTTATTACCCACCAACACAACTATATTGTGAGGATCGACACTATATATACACTTGTGACTATGCATGTATCAATGTCCAAGGAGTAAATTACAGACTTTCATTATCACTACATCACAAAATTACTCTTTCTAAAAAGGAAAAAAAGAGCATATGAAAAGCAACAATGAATGTAACACATGTACCTTGGAGGTATTGTAGGAGCCAAACTATCTCAATTTTTACTACTATAGATGAAGCATGGTTGGAAAATTTGGTCACTTAGTGGTTGCTAAAGAAATGAGGTTCTTCATGCTACTACCATTGATCATAAATTCTAGTATACCCTTGCACCCACACCTATGCTCATGGAATAATCACCTTGGTTCAACTTTTGGCATGGTTGTTTTTGTGGTTTTGACTAGAATGCTAGGATTTTTGTTAATGATTCCTTTTGGTGGCTTGATATCATCATTCTCTATGTTGTGCTATGTAAGGGAAGTTTCTAACATTTCAATTGGTAGGGTGGGTTTTATCTCCCTATTCCAAATTGAAATCAATCATGTTTTGTTTTTGATGGTGCACTCTTGCCCATTATAAAGTTTTTGGTTTGCTCTCTAGAATTCAAGCATGACAATCAACAATGGAGCACTTCTATTTTTGTGTTTATTGCAACATTTACTTGGTAGGATAATTTTCTCTTTTTCGAAAGAAATGTCTTCTTTGGTGTGGTGATTTTTTTCCCACTCGCCCTTCTACTCAAACTCTTCCTTAATGGTTCTCACATAGTGTTAGGATTCTCATATCTTTTTGACTATAACTAGATTCATCTTAGACTAATCGGATGTTCATAGGTTGCTATGGTACTCGAGGAATCTATGTTGCTCTAACTCAAATAATCCTAACCTCGCATAGAGTTCATGAAATACAATGGTGTAGAATTGGACTAGCTAGTCATATCCAAAAACTAACTATGAAGGTTTTTTATAGACTAAAGACAAAAACTAACCAAACCAAACCTTTAATAATACCAAAAACTATTAAAAAATGCACAAGAAGGATCTTAAGAGAAAGCATTGACATAGTGTAACCTGGAAAATTTGAGAGATTTGGAGTGCAAAATAGGACCATGCCCAGTGTAGATGTGCCCACTCGGATGTGTCAGGGTTGATAGTTCATCCCCATGACACACAAAACAAAAATTAGGCTACCCTGCAACTTGACATTGCCTACATTTGACAATTTTTGGGCTAGCAAAAAATCTTTCACCACGGTGAAATGGTTTCAAGTATTCAAAATATGATAGATCATGTTGTAGATGGGCCTCACATGCACCTATAGGTTTAGAAAAAAATGTTTGTATGTTCCACCAACTTCGAGATACAACGCATCAAAGTTTCACAATTTTTTGCACTTAGGCATCTTAAGAGAAACTGTCAACATAGTGTAGCCTGAAATGTTCGGGAGAGTTGGTGTGCAAAAATGGACCATGCCTAGTGTAGATGTTCTTACCTAGATGTGTTGGCACTGATAGTTGGGCCCCATGAAGAACAAAACAAAAATTAGGCTACCTTGCAACTTCACATTGCATGCATCTAACAATTTTTGGTGCAGCAAAAAAATTTCACCATGGCCAAACAGCTTAGAGATATGGAAAACTAAGAGAGGTTATTGTAGAGGTACCCTATGTGATCTTGTACCTTAAAAAAAAAAAACTCTAAGTGCCATGGTTTTCAAGAAACAACTCATCAAACTTCACCACTTTTGGCACTTAGGATTGTTAAGAGAAAGTGTAGGTACAATGTAGCCTAGAACAATCCGACATGCTAGGTTGCGAAATAAGACCTTTCCTAGCATAAACCCACCCACCTAGATGTGTTGGCACTATCATTTTTTCCACATGATGAACAGAACAAATATACCACCTTGAAAATTTCTCTTCAATGCATTTGATGTTTTTTTCAATGTATGAAAACTTGTCACCATGGCCAAATGGATTGGAGATTTGAAAAAATGAGAGAGTTCATTGTAGAGGGACCCTCCATGACCTTGTACCTTTAGATGAAATGTTTCTAAGTGCCACAATTTCTGATACATAGCTCATCAAAGGTTGCCACTTTTTGGCACTTAGGGCTCTTAAGAGAAAGCATCGGTACAATGTAGCCTGGAACAATCCAAAATGTTGGGGTGTGAAACAAGACCTTTCCTAGCATAAAACCAGCCACTTGGATGTGTTGGAACTATTTTTTTGGTTGCATGATGAACATAACAAAAATTATGCCACCTTGCAACTTTCTCTTCAATGTATTTGACATTTTTTTCAATATTTGAAAACTTCTCACCATGACCAAATGGATTGGAGATATGAAAAACTGAGAGAGGTTATTATAGAGGGACCCTATATGACCACGCATGTTTATATGGAATGTTTCTAAGTGCCATGATTTTTGAGAAATAGCTCATCAAAGTTCCCCACTTTTTGGCACTTAGGGCTCTTAAGAGAAATCGCTAATATAATGTAGAATGGAACGATCCGACATGCTGGGGTGTGAAACAGGACCTTACATAGCATAAACCCACCCACCAAATGTTTTGGAACTTTTAGTTTGGCTGCAAAATGAACATAATGAAAATTATGCCACCTTGCAACTTTCTCTTTAATACATTTGATGTTTCTTTCAATGTGTGAAAGCTTGTCACCATGGCCAAATGGATTGGAGATATGAAAAATTGAGAGAGGTTATTATAAAGGGACCCTACATGACCTTGTACCTTTAGAGAAAATATTTTTAAATGCCATGGTTTTTGAGAAATAGCTTGTCAAAGGTTTGCACTTTTTGGCACTTAGGTCTTTTGAGAGAAAATGCTTGTACAATGTAGCCTAGAACGATCCGGCATGTTGGGGTGTGAAATAGGACCTTTCCTAGCATAAACCAATACACTCAGATGTGTTGGAATTATTGGTTTAGCCACATGACAAACAAAACGAAAAATTATGCCACCTTGAAACTTTCTCTATAATACATTTTATGTTTTCTTCAACATGTGAAAACTTGTCACCACAACCAAATGAATTGGAGATATGTAGAACTGAGAGAGGTTATTGTAGAGGGACTCTGCATTACTCTGTACCTTTAGATGAAATATTTCTAAGTTCCACAGTTTTTGAGAAATATCTCATCAATTTTTTCCACTTTTTGTCACTTAGGGCTCTTAAGAGAAAGCGTTGATAAAATTTATCCTAGAACAATCTAGCATGCCAGGGTGCGAAACATGACCTTGCTTAGCATAAAACCACCTACTTGGACGTGGTGGAACTATTGGTTTGGTCACACAACTAAAAAAAATAAAATTATGCCACCTTTCAACTTTATCTTCAATGCATTTGATGTTTTTTTCAACATGTGAAAACTTGTCACCACTGCCAAATGGATTGAATATATGAAAAACTAAGAGAGGTTATTGTAGATGAACCTTACGTGACCTTGTACCTTTAGAAAAAATGTTTCTATGTTCCATAGTTTCCAATAAATAGCTCATCAAAGTTCGCCACTTATTGGTACTTAGGGCTCTTAAGAGGAAGTGTAGATATAATGTAACTTGGAACGATCTGACATGTTGGGGTATGAAACAGGACCTTTCCTAGCATAAACCCACCCACCCGAACATGTTGGAACACTTGGTTTGGACATGCGACAAACAAAATGAAAAGTATGGATCTTGATAAGTTTTTACTAAACACATCTGACACTTTTTGCAACATTTGAAAAATTGTCACCATGGTCAAGTAGATTGGAGATTTCAAAAACTCAGAAAGGTTATTGTGGAGGGAACCTACATGACTCTGCACCTTCAGAAAAAATGTTTGTAGGTGCCACAATTTTCATTAAATAGTCAACCAAATTTTGCCACTTTTGGGCACTTAGGACTCTTAAGAGAAAGTTCTGACACAATGTAGCCTGCAATGTTTGGGTAAGATGGGGTGTGAAATATGACCTTTTCTACCATAAACCCAGCCATCCAGATATGTTGGCATTGTCGGTTTGGCCCTAACACTCACTAAATGAAAAGTTATGGCTATTGTAATAAATTTATGACATTCCTAATGAATTTATGATAGTCCTAATGAATTTATGACCGTCCTAATGAACCTTAGACAATTACAATGAAGTTATGACAGTCCTAGTGAACCTATAACTATCAAAATATCAATTGTAACTTCAAATTTTACTATAACTTGTCCTTTAGATAATATGATCTCTATTAGTACCTTGAAGTGTCAATGCAATAGAAGTTGTAATCGATGTAATGTATCACAAAATAGGATAATGTTATTTTTTTTTGCATGATTGATGGGTATTATTCATCAACTTATTGCATGCACCACTAAACTCTAGTGTAATACCTCATTCATAAGCCTCATGAAAGTTATTGATATGTTACATAGATTGAATGCTTAGTTGATGAACATAGGGGTACAATCCTATACAACCTAATCATGTGTTCCAATAGATGGGAAGACAATCAATATGTTACATAGATTGATGAACATAGATTGAATGATTAATTGATGAGCATAGGGGTACAATTTGTTCATTACATTTTAGCACATCTAGACCCCGATTTAGTGCATAGGTAAAAAAAATTAGCGCATTTAATGATCTAGCGCATATGTGAACTATTATAGCGCATATGTGGAATTTTGTAGCGCATATAGAAATTTAGTGCATTTAGGTTGTGAAATGGCGCATATGATGTTTGTTTTAGCACATTCATGATTTTAGTGCATTCATGCTCGATTTTGGCACATTGATGGAGTTTTTTAGCACATTTAGGATATTAGCGTATAGATGCACTGTTTTTGTGCATTGACACTAGAATTGATGAAATGTTGATTTTTCTCCTTGCTTTTGATGTTTGATGATCACATTAGCCATTGTTTTGATGATGTTTGATAGGATAGATGATGATTGACCTCATGATAGGTGAGGGTCAATGATAGGATAGATGATGATTGACCTCATGATAGATGAGATAAAATGGTATACACTTTATGAGATTTGATCAAAATCTCATTAGAGCTGATTAGATTGATTGATAAAATGTTGATTTACAATATGTCATGATGATAGGAGGATTTGGGAGTTCTTCAGTCTTGGGAGCGCTACCTGAAGACTTGGGATATGATTCCATGTCTAATGCAGGAGGATTTGGATGTTATTGTGCGATGTGGTTTGTCTTCCTTGCTTGATATGCCTGAGTATAAGATAAATAGGGGACTATTGACCGCATTAGTCGAGAGGTGGCATAGTGACCACAACACTTTCCATCTGGCTACCAGTGAGATGACAGTTACTCTAGAGGATGTGTACTGGATATTGGGGATCCCCGTGGTTGGAGAGTTAGTCATTTATGATCATACAAAGCAAGGAGGTACTGAGGCATTGAGGAGGATCTTTGTTGATGATGAGATTAGTGTTTATGAGATACCGTGGTAGGATATGGTTGATTCGTATGGGCCATTATCATCTGTGCTTGCTAGATTTGTTGGAAGTTTCTTATGTCCCAACCATAGGTCGAAGGGATTGTTTGTTGACTGGGGCAGGATATTGGAGAGGATGATCACTCAAGGGATCAGATATGCATGGGGTTCCTATATGTTAGCACATTTATATCATGATCTGCATTAGGTGGTGTATCTTGGAGCCGCGAGTTTATTGTCTAGAGTGACCCTACTGTAGATTTGGGCTTGGGAGCATATAGTTGTGACTTGTCCTTTGGTAGACAGAGATCGTCTAGTTGGCAGGCCATATGTCTTTGGATACATAGGTACCCTTGTCCAGCGCAAGATGGGAAAATTGGAGTATTGGTGACAAGTTCTTGATGATTTGGAGACCGTCACATGGCGACTATACTTAGATTGTAAGCAATGGCCCAAGGATGATCTTGAGATGCCATATGCTTGAACTTCAAGGTATCTGATTGGAAAGACCCAATTTTTATTGAGAGATTCATGCTTATGAGGATGTTGCGTTAGTATGGTCGAGTACAGGGGATACCCCAGGGAGTTGCATTAAATGCTCAAAGACATCAAGATGTTCCAGAGTGGGGATCCACCATATCTTATGATGCAACTTGTGAGGAGTATTTTGGATTACAACCACAGGTATGGGATTATTATCCAAAGATCTCGGCTGGTGTGATGACTGATGAGTATGTTGAGTATTTCTTCACACATGCCATAATGAGGATATCCAGTCTTGATACCAGAGTGCATACTGAGATGAAGGAGGGATGGGGGAGATGGTGATGATGAGGAGGGATATGGTGGGAATGGTGGAGATGCAAGTGGAAACCAGATATTGGATTTCAGAGTACCTCAGAGGAGGAGATCTATGGTTCCCTCGGGATAGCAGCAAGAAGGACCATCGTAGGTTTAGATTTGTGTGCCTTCCCATCAGTAGTAGGAACATATAGATGAATTATAGTTATAGATGGAGGGCTTATAGGGACAACTGGCACAAGCATAGGGATATATTGCTTCTCTGACAGCAGAGAGAGATGCTACGAGACAAAGATGTGAGTAGGTAGAGGCCCTAGCTGAGAGATTACAGAGAGTGTCTAAGGGTACTACTATAAGGGATATGCTCAGAGAGGTTTGACATTCAACTTGAGAGACAAAGTACTATAGATTACTGTATGAGCAGGCGGTTCCTGTAGAGCGACATGCCCCTAGTTATGCATAGTCTGTCAGTGCCAGGTTAGGTCAGAGTCAGTCATAGACTATGAGCAAGGGTGTGACTGGGCCACCTCTTAGAGATCCATCAGGAAGAGATCCAGGTGCAGGTCCATCTAGTGGTGTAGTAGTGCCTACAACATCTAGGGGGAGCAGCACATAGCTTTTGTACTCATATTTGATGTATTGAGACTTGATGTATTCACTGATTCAGTCGGGGACTTTATGATTTTCTACCATTTTATTGATGTATCTCTCCACATTTTGTGATATCATTGTACACTTGACATTGATTATTTTGAGATTATATGAGATGCAGTTAAGACTATTGATCTATATGTTATCTACATGCTTTTATGATGAATACTTATAATGAATGTATTTGATTTCTATTCTATATGCTATGTGATGTTTATATGATTATTCCATGGTTGTGTATGGATGCAATAATGAAATGGTGATGCATGGATTATGATTGTATATGGTCCTATGAATGATGCTTTGTGATAAATGAGATGGATGTAGATAAGATGTGATGCACTTGAGTTTTTATATTTTTTCTAATGCCAATATATGATATGATAATGCATGGATGAATGACCGATGATAATGCTTTCTAATGTATGCATGATATGATAATGATTATGCAACTATATGTGAATGATCTTTTTTTTTCTTTATGTCAAATGTACTCAATCCTTTAATGAGAGAGATAAAATCATCTTAAAATTTACCAACCTTGGAAAACCTAAAATGCACATGCAAAAACTAATATGGATGCAATCTATCTTAACCATACAAATCTAAATATGCAATGTTGTCATCTTGTCAACTGATTTTTTGTGCTTATTATCATCATTGAGATTTTGATATGTTGAAAGTTAGTACAAACACTGATGGTATAATTAAACCATGATGACCTGAGTACAACTTCCATGGATTTTTGATATTGCAAGGTAATACAAGCATCTAGGCATAATTGAACCAAGATGACTTGAGTATTGCTTGCATAAAATAGACAAGAGTTAATCCTTTTCCTATGAAAATATGGAATGCCATCAATGATACTTTGTAGAGCACGTCTCGTGAAAAATTTACATAGTAGTAATGATTAACTCACAAAAAATAGACAAAGAAAAATATCATACTCCATCTTATTTTCTCTAATCTATGACATCCTTGAGTTGCTCCACAGAAATGATAACAAAAATCAAGATACAACAGTTGAGCATTCATGCTAAAGTGACTAAACCATGATTCAGAAGAATAACATCCAGTGAGATTTGTTTACCAATCTTGCTATTGATTTGGATGGTTGGTTTTCTAAAAATTTGTGATTGATGTTCAATATTGAGTTCTACTGTGATTGTTATATTTTTATGTTGTCGTACTATTGCTTGTCTATTGTTTTAAGCTCAAAGTAGATTGCCCCCAGTGAGTTCATGATTTTTCCCCCAGTGAGAAACCAACCATTTATTGTGAATATGCATAGTGATCACCAAGCCAAGGTGAGACACAACCGCAACACCCAGATATATACATGAGGTTCTATGATGGACATGCATAATGATGGAAAAAAGCAGACAACCGACACACATTCCAATAGATGGAAAAGCTACTCTATCACAAATAGTGCCTATTGCTAGGTTTTCACTACTTGTTTTTATTGCACTTTTTCTGATTTTTTGATTTTTATGATTTTTATGATTTTTTAAATTTATTTTTTAGTTTTTATTTTTCTCTTTTTTACTTTTTTGGATTTTTCAGCTTTTTGATTTTTTTGGATTTTTCAGCTTTTTGATTTTTTTGATTTTTCTTCTTTTTGAACCGTGCATTGGATGAGTTATATATAAAAATTCTTGAGATGAATGTTGTTGATAGGTTCTTCAAATAGGTCCCCTTCGGGTGTAGATAACTGATATGCTCCAAATCCATATATTGATACAATGAAAAAAAGACCTAGCCAATTAGGTTCAAATTTTCCCTTCTTTTCCCGATCTTGTTGATTGCGATGATTCTCTTTGAGTACCAAGTCGCCAACCTGAAATGTTCTTTGTCTTACCTTGTGATTATAGCTCCTTGAAATTCTTTGTTGATAAGCTTTGAGATGATCAACAACACACTGACGACATTCATCTAACAATTCCAACTCTTGTAGTCTGGATACTTGATAGTCTTCCTCTGAGATGATTCTGTTCAATGACACCCAGAGTGAAGGTAACTCAACCTCAATGGGTAAGACAGATTCTGATCCATACACAAGGGAATATGGTGTGGCTCCTGTAGGGGTGTGGATGCTAGTATGGTATGCCACAAGGCAGGGTTTAGTTGAACATGCTAGTCATGTCCAACATCATTGAAAATTTTCTTCAAGATTTTCAAAATGGTCTTATTTGAGGCTTCTGCTTGGCCATTCCCTTGAGGGTAATAGGGCATGGAAAATCAGTGTTGGATATGAAATTTTTCACAAAGTTCTTGTACATCTTGGTTTTTGAAGGGTCTACCATTGTCAGTGACAATGGATTTAGGGGTGTCATACTGACAGACAATGTAGTTCAGGATGAAAGAGGCAATTTGTTTACCAGTGATCATGGTTAAAGGGACAACTTCAATCCACTTTGTGAAATACTTGGTGGTTGTGATTATGAATTTATGTCCATTAGAGGAAGATGGATGAATCTTACCCACAAGATCAAGTCCCCATTGACAGAAAGGCCAGGTCGATGTGAATGGTTGCAGCTCCTGCGCTAGTGCATGTATGAGATTTCCATGGACTTGACACTTCTTGCACTTCTTAACAAATTGAAAAGATTCTTTCTCCATGTTCGGCCAATAATATCCCAAGTGTAGGAGTTTCTTAGCTAGAGTAAGACCACTTGAATGAGTACCACAAACACCTTCATGAACTTCTCGTAAAGCAATTTCAGATTTATCATGTTCAAGACATCAGAGGAGAGTACCATCGAGACCTCATCAATAAAGTGTATCAACTATCAGGGTGTGTCAGGCTGCTTAACAGATAAAGTTGTGTTTTTGGTTCTGGATAGATCAGGTGGAAGGTTATTGTCTCTCAGATAGGTATAAATCTTCCCATAGATTGAAGAATCAACATCAACTATATGGCACACAACTTGGGATTCATGATTGTCATATGCAGGATTAAACAATTGTTCCACCATGAATTCATAATGAATTCATTTTTTTGGTATTTGTAGAAGAGAAGCAATGGTTGCCATGGCATCTGCAACTTTGTTGTCTACTCTTGGAATTTGTTCAAACTTGATCTCAACAAAGTATTTCTTGAAGTCATCTACCATTCTCTTGTATGGCATCAGCTTGTCATCTTTTTTTTGATAGTCATCATTAACCTGATTGATGACTAATTGAGAATCTCCATAAACTTGTAATTCTGTGATTTTCCATTCCACTGCTACCTTGATACCAATGATTAGTGCTTCATATTCATCCATGTTGTTTGTGCAAGGGAACATCAACCTGTAATATTTTGGGATAGTGTGTCCTTGAGGAGTAACAAATAGGATTCCAACACCCGATCCATGTTGAGTGTAAGACCCATCAAAGTATAATATCCAATGTTGTGATGTCATTGTGAGGACATCTGCATCTGGGAATTCAATGTGCATAGGATGGTCATGTTGCAACGGTGCTTCAACTAACTGATATGCTATTTCTTGGCCCTTGATTTCTCTTCTATCCACATATTGAATGTCAAATCACTCAATATCATCACCCACTTTGCTAATCTTCCTATTAGAGTGGCTTTGCTGAGTAGATATTTTAATGGATCTATCTTGGCTATTAGTTTGATGGTATGTGTTAACATATAGTGTCACAATTGTTGAGTAGCAAACACCACTACCAAACAAGCTTTTTCAATGAATGTATAGTTAAGTTCATAGCCACTCAGTGTTTGTTGATGTAGTAGATGGCCCTTTCTTTTCCTGTAGAGTCTTCTTGTTCTACCAGAGCTCCCAAAGATATCTCAGTAGTTGTTATGTAGAGTAAAAGTGGTTTTCCCTCTATTGGTGGCACCAATATAGGTGGATTCATCAAATATTATTTCAATTGATTAAAGGTAGCTTCACATCTTTCATCCCATCTAAAAGAAACATTCTTGTGTAACAAATGAGTAAAAGGATGACTTTTGTATGCCAGTTGCATGATGAATCTTTTGATGGATTGGAATCTTCCTTGTAGAGATCTTAGTTGGCTAATGTTCTTAGGAGGTGGCATTTCCATGATTTCTTGAACTTTTTCTAGATCTACTTCGATGCCTTTAGTTGAGACTATGTATCCTAAGAGTTTTGCTGATGTTACTCCAAATACACACTTCTTTGGATTTAATCGCACATTGAACTTTTCCAATCGAGTATAGATTTTATCCAAGATTTCCAGATGTCCTTCCATGGTGAATGATTTTTCTAGTAGGTCATCCACATAGTCCTCCATGAATGTGTGCATCATGTCATGAAAGATTGTTGTCATTGCACACTGATAAGTGGCTCCTGAATTCTTTAATCCAAAAGGCATGACATTCCAAAAAAATGTACCCCATGGGAATGTGAAAGCTATTTTGTCTTGATCTTCTGGTGCAATTTTGATCTTATTATAGCCTAAAAAACTGTCCATGAGTGATAGCATAGCATGTCTTGTTGTTAAATCCACAATGATGTCTATATTGGGAAAAGGAAAGTCATCCTTTAGAAAAGCCTTGTTAAGATCCCTAAAATATGTGCATATTATGATGTTGTTGTCTGGTTTGGAGACTGGTACAATGTTTGAAATCCATTTTGCATAGTCAATTGGTCAGATGAACCCTACATTTAATCACTTTTTCAATTCTACTTTCACTAGTAGGGCAATGTGTGGATGCATTTTTCTCAATTTCTGCTTTGCTGGCTTCACTCTAGGTGCTATGGATAAATGATGCATTATTAGATCTAGATCTATTCTTGGCATGTTAGCATAGGACGAAGCAAAATTGATTTGTCTTTCTTCAAAGAATTTGGTGAAATTTGGCTTTTCTTGCTCTGTCATTGATGCCACTAGGTGTAAGGTCTTTGTTGTTTCTGTAGTACCAATGTTTATGGATTGGGTAGGCTCAACCAATACTGAAGATCTTTCTTTATAATGCTCAGGAAGAGTGTCAAATCTCTCATCCTTCAGTGTCTCAGAGAGGTTTTCACCATTGGATACACTCTTTCTTTTTACTTTTTCATGATCTAATACTGCCATTGCATGGTTTTCACCATTAGATCAATTTTTTGCATTCTTTATTTTGCAGCTAAGAGATTTGGAACTCCCCTGATTTGAAGTTTTGTTATGAAATTCATTGGTGGAACTTGTTTCTGGATTTTCCGAACAAAGGAAATTGGCAATGGCATCATCATTTGAAAAGATAGGGATGTCAAGCAACTCAGTTTGTTCCCAATCAATGAGTTCAAGATGTATCAATGGTAAGGAATCATCAGATTGGTCAAGGTCAAAGGTGGTGAGGGTCATGATGGAAACATTTTCAAGGTGTTCGATAGCAACGTTAAGGTCTATAATGGTATCCTCCTTTGAATCATCTATCTCAGTCGATGTCTGATCGTCCTCACTAGATTCATCGATATGTAGTGAGCCAAATTCAAATGGTCTAGACACTAAATTTTTTCCTTCCATACGTATGGGTGCATACCTCTTTATCACATCAATTTATTTTTCTTCAAAAGATACTTCAGATAGTGAATCGCATTCATATTCATTTGAGTCTGTTTCAGAACTAGCTTGCAATTGGAGGATTCACTCACAAATATGCTAAGTGGTTTCTTCTTTTGTCTCTTCTTTGTATCCTAATCATGTCTTATCTTTTGCATTGATTGTGATAGGTTGAATTGGTTCCACAATGCCTTCTTTTTGTTTGCCAATAGGACCTTTTCCTTCATATCCCATCTTTTCTAAGATTGTGAACCCTTTACCATATTTCTCTGTCGATATATTGAAAGTTGTTGCTTGGGATGTTTCTTCATCTTTGTAAAGCCAATTTAGAATGTCTTTGTCCTCAGATTCATCAACTAGAGTACCCGCTTTTACAAATTTACCATCAAAGATCATGATGGGTTGTGAAGATTGTTGTCTAGATGTTGATGGTTGTCCATATAATTTTGGAGAATGTAGTAGCTGTGAGAGACTTAAGGACTGCTCAAAAGAATACTCACCCATGCCTTTATCTTTCAACTAAATCTTTTTCTCAATTTTTTTTGACAAAGGATTTAGTTGGCTTTCATTATTTGATGGAATAGAATCACTGATGCCT
>VDFB02391419.1:0-10171 GCA_007258455.2 Sequoia sempervirens
AACACAACCTTGAAAAACACCATCCATGCAAGAGATCTTTGGAAGACCAACCACTAATTTATGTGCTTGCATCTGTTGAAGATACCTGTAGTTCAAGTGCCCAAATTTTTCATGCCAAAGCTTGCTCATTGAATCAGCATGAGCAACAAAACATGAACCTAATGAAGACTCAAAGCCATCAATCGATGCAAATGGTTCTCATGATCAACTATCCCTTTAGCAACAACCTTCTCAGGATCCTGCAACTATCTAATAGTCACATTCTGTGAAGTAAACTCAATTGACTTCCCATCTCTAGAATGACAAATCTGATATATGGAAAGTAGATTCGTTGAAATATCAGGAACAAGAACATCCTCAATGCACCCATCTATCATCTGAATGAAGCCTGTCCCTAAAAATGGAATCTATGAAGAGTTCCCAACTACAATTTGAGAAGTAGAAGTATGAACAATGGAATCAAGAAGATCATGTGAATTGGTCATGTGATGTGAAGCACCTGAATCAAGAATACAACTTTCTAAAGATGAATGAATGGCTCGTGCTGAAAGAGCTTGCCCTTTGCCCATGGAAGAAGGCTTAGCCACTGAAATGTTGTGCTTATTCATAGCTTCCTTCAAGGCTTCCAATCTCTTAAAATAACAAGTTGCATCATGCCCAGTTTTGCCACAAAATGAACAAGGATCTTCTTTCTTTTTCTTGGACTTCGAAGAAGAATCTCCAGAGGTAGAAGAAGGAGATGGAGTGGACTTCTGATTGTTCTTCAGCTTTGGTTTGGAGGGATTCTCACACTTGATGATGATTCTTCCTTAGGCTTCTTCTTATTCTTTCCTTTACCCTTGGATGATTGAGTCATTAGAGCATGATTATTAGAACTAGGTAGGGCATCCAACTGAATCAACTTGGCCTCTTCCCTAGTAAGTTGCTCACAAAACAACTCAAAAGATGGAATTTAGTAATATTTCCCCATGGCATCCATCGTTGAGTAGAAAGTAGAAGAAAACACTTGATAAGGGGCCTTTAACTTAGACAAAATCAAGAATATACATTCATCACTAGATATATCATGCCCACATCCTTTCAATTGTGACAAAATCATCTTAAATTGTGCAAGGAAATCCTAAATTGAAGGAAATGCATATGGAGAGAGTGATTGTAGATTTGCTTGAAGTTGTAAGGCTCTGAAATGATTTGTTTTACCATACAATTCTTCAAGCTTATCCCAAACATTCTTAGGTGTTTTACACTTCGAAATATGAAACAATAAGTTATCAGATACATGTAAGCCAATGAGCTCTTTCGCTTCATCCATTTTACATCTATGAACAATTTTTTCACAATCCCTTGTGAATTCAAGTTGTTCTACATCTAACATTGGCCATAGATCCTTAGATTGTAACAATTGAGTCATTTTTAGCTTCCATGTATGATAATTGTGTGGAGTGAATGGTTCAATTTGCCTTAAATCTGCCATGAACACCAAAAGAAAGAAGACAATGTGGCACTTAAATTGTGCCTTTCACCCCCTAGAATGTATTAAAACTCAATTTGCAACCCCCCCAACAAATTACAATGAATTTTTTTGTAATTTGTATAAGTGACAAGCTCAAATCAACCGTTTATAACACATGGTGATTTTTACAATTTTTAGAAAAAAGAACTTGCCAAAACTGAAAAAGAAGGTTGCAAACAAATTCCTTGCAATTTTCTAAGCAATTTCAAAAAAAATTATGCCAAATTTTGACTTTGTATGCAAAATTACGCCAATTCCAAGTAATAAATGCACTTGTGCCTTTGGCTGAAAAAACTAACAAAAAAAGTCAAAATCTGGAAAAATCACCTATGCCACTGCGAAGTTCGTCAAACTAGCTTTTTGACAATATCTCATTTTTGAAAAACCAACGTTGTGGCGAAAAGTTATGCAAAATTGAAAAAAAGTCCTGTATTAGGCACCTTCAATGCTAAATAGAAGCAAAAATGAAGACTAACTGGGTGCAAATTTTTAGCCCTCAGGGGCTAGCAGTAGGTCACAAATGTGACCGAGGGCTAAGTTGGTAGAAAAAATGGCAGTTGAAGATAACCGCTAGCAGCTTTGGCCTCTTGGTCACATGTGGCAGTTTGTTGGACTGCAGTTACAGAAGATGCTGGTGGTCGGTTGAAGGCAACTAACTGCTGGTAGTCACATGCTAACAGTTGGTAGTTTAGCTAACTGCCCTCCTAGTGGATTAGAGACCCGACAATTTGGAGTGTTCGTTGGTGGTCTGTCTAACTTGACCGCCTGCTGGAAATTACACTAGCTGTTGGTGGCTTGGCTAATTCACTGCCCTCTTGGCGGGTAAGAAGCCCCGGGCTCCAATAGTTCGTAGACTATTAAAGTCTGCGGTTTATAAAAAAGTCGCTTTACCTTTGTACAGTGCTTTAAGCACTTTAAAATATTTTTATTTTTTTGAATTTTTTAAAATAAAAAATAAAAAAAGGTCGCCCGATTGGTGCAAGAGCACCTTGACACAATTATGCCTCCTTGTGGAAATTTAGGAATTTGATTCAATTTTTGTGTTCTTACCTTGTATTAAGATTATTTGAGTCACTTATCATGGATTTTAGGAGTTCATTTAAGAAAATGTTAAAATATGTCAATGTATCCAAAAGTTGTCAACACAAAAGTTCAAAATTGTAAAAAATTGTAAAGTTGCAAAAATAAAGCAACAAGTAGGGAGTTAAAAAGGTCATTAGGGAGACTAAACATTAGTGGGAAGTTAGAAATCAGTTGGAAACTGATTATCCATGTTGTAATGTCTTTAAAAAAAAGATCTCTTTGTAATGTCAGAAAACAAGCTTCTAGGCATGTTGATTGAATATTTAGATTTACATGAATAAAAGACATTTGTTTATTTTGTCTCATAAAATCATCTGTTTGCAAGAACACCATTTTATGGGCTGAAGGTAAATTGTGAATTGTTTCATGTGTTAGTAATTCAATCAGTCTCCAAAACAAACTTTTTCATGGATTAAAAGGATTGAAGAAGCAGGAATTTTATTGGATCAATTTTTAGATTTTTCAGGTAAATAGCCATGGTTAGCAACACGTATAGGGGTACAGCCCCAAACAGTTCAATATTATATAGCTGATAGAGTTATTAGCTTCTTTAAGTGTTATTTATAGTCATTTTACTGAATATGATGAAAGTTAAGGGTTTATATTTTAGTGAAAAACAAGAAAGTCTGGGATTTATTAATGACAACAAGTATCTAAATTGTAGAGATTTATTTAACTAATGAAATCTAAAGCTCCAAGTACTAACAAACGTCGTTCTCTCTTCACAGATTTTGTTAGATGAGAGAGTTTTCCTTTGTTCTCAAGATCACCGGTACCTATCCAGCTATATAACATGTTGGTTGTATTTGTGGTCTGTATGCTGCTTTTCATGGCTGCCTGCAGAAAGGAAGCCAAACAGTGAAACTGGTTTCAGAGACGGAACTCTATAAAGGCATCATGAGGAAGAGAGAAAGAAGAGAAAGAGACAAGCAAAGTTTGATAGAGAAATTGCTGAGTTAAAGCAAGAGTTAAAGAGATTAGATGAAGAGTTCCCAGAATCTATGATGAAGTTAGAACAAATGATGGAAGAAGAAGAAGAATCATATGAAAATGCACATGAATAATTCATTGATGAAGAAAACAAAATTGTTCTAAATGTTTCCAAGAATGAAGATATGATAGAGGACTTGATTATTGCAGTTAAAGACATTGAGGGAATGATCATGGAGGAGTTTCTCTTGGAGGTTTGCAAAGAATTGAAAAGTGATGGAGGTATTATGATAGATAATTTGTTTCATTTCATTATGTTACTAATGCTTTGGACAAAGGATTGTTTGTAGATTAAAGGACAAAGGGAGAAGCATGATATTGAGATCCACCAAAGGGTGAAGGTTTTGATTTCAATTGGTGAGCAAGGTATGAAGCTGATTTGCATGGACAAGATGAAGCCCAAGGTGAAAATGAAGGTGGTTAGAATCAATTTTGATCTAAGGAAAAGCATACAAGGAATGAAGGTTGTTGACAACATCAATCCAAGTGGACTTGGATTCTTTTCTTGGTTGGGAGTATGGTGCAAGAGCACCTTGACACAATTATGCCTCCTTGTGAAAATTTAGGAATTTGATTCAATTTTTGTGTTCTTACCTTGTGTTAAGATTATTTGAGTCACTTATCATGGATTTTAGGAGTTCATTTAAGAAAATGTTAAAATATGTCAATGTATCCAAAAGTTGTCAACACAAAAGTTCAAAATTGTAAAAAATTGTAAAGTTGCAAAAATAAAGCAACAATTAGGGAGTTAAAAAGGTCATTAGGGAGACTAAACATTAGTGGGAAGTTAGAAATCAGTTGGAAACTGATTATCCATGTTGTAATGTCTTTAAAAAAAAGATCTTTGTACGTTCATAAGCTTGTGCGTGATTGAACATTTGATTTGGATGAATAAAAGACATTGTTTTCTGCATTTTATCTCAGAAATTATCTGGTTTTTGGTGTTGTACGACCATTTTATAGGCTGAAGTAAATTTTTAATTGTTTCCATGTGTTAGTAATCTCAATCACCTTCCAAATAAACTTTGTCTCATGCAGATTGGTGTTGATTTGTGGAAGTTATGGTGGTTTTATTGACTGTAATTTTTCAAATTTTTCTGTAACAGTCATGTTGCATCAAATGACACGTGCAGGTACAGTCTCCAAATGAATTAAATATTATATGGCTGGATAGAGGCATGAGTTAGCTTTCTTTTGGCGTTGTTTTGAGGTCATTTCATTGAATATGATGAAAGTTATGCTCATTTTGGTGAAAACAGTTAAGTTCAGATTTACACAGGACAACAAGCATTCAAAATTGTATATATTTTATTTTAATCAATGAAATCTCCTAAAAATTAGTGTGGAAGGATTTTTATATGTATTTTAAAAGGTTCCAAAGTTTCAGGCCTTCAATTTTTTGATTTTTGTTAGATGAGAGTGGAGATGTTGTTTTCTTCCTTTTTTTATATGTATTTTAAAAGGTTCCAAAGTTTCAAGCCTTCAATGTTTTGATTTTTGTTAGATGAGAGTGGAGATAAGTTGTTGTTTTCTTCCTTTGCTCTGCATCACCGATACAAGAATTATGCAGGAATTAAAAAAATTAATCTGTTGACGACATACCTTGTAGGTTGGGGAGCTGTACGACCCTTCAACCAAAAAGATTTTGCCCCAAAATCACTTTTTGCCAAATATAGGCAAATTATATGTCAAAATTCTCGCAAATGGCCACCCAGATGCAATGACAGGCTTATTTTTTGCCAAAAATGCTCCTGTAAAAAACTATTCACCAGATCTGAACTCTAAACCCTTCTTTGCCAAAAATGCAAATGGTGACCAAATTGAGTGAAACAAAAGCCAAATCTGACTTTCTCGAGCCTCCTGAACACAATGGGACAGCCTAAAATACTGCCACTATAGCCAAAAATGTTGCAATCACCCTATCTCACCAAAATGCATACATGCAATATAAGATACAAGAAACTCAAATCATAATAGAAATTGATGGAAACACTCTAATGAAAAAATGGAAGGGGCTTGCTAGATTCAAAGCTCTCATACCATGTTGAAGTGATCAACCCAAGATCTTCAATTTGCAACACCAAATAACCTCCACAAGAGATAGAGAGAAGCAACAATGGAAGATGGCTCCACCAAACAAGGACATGATACAATATATTCCACACAATGCAGCAGTTAGAGTTCTCATTTAGTAAAGGAAAGGATGGGAGATAGGATAAGACAAGATCATGACAAGTGTTTTAATCCTATCACATGAGACAACTAACTCATAACTACCTAGGAAAGTGTAAAGTCTAGATAAGACAACTAAGACTTCTATAAGATACAACTAATATCCTAAGTAAACTTAACATGTGAATTAAGTCCCCTGAGTCCCTAGTAAAGAAATAAATTAGGTACAAGACTTATTCACACCATTAAATACTACTTGGAAAAATGGTAAACCAATGTAATATAACCAAAGAGGTGCACCAAATAGGGAAACTCTAGACCCTCTCAAAGTTCTAGGTAAAATATGATTGGATACAATTTATGGTGTTTGGTATGCCAGTTACCTCATTCACCCTCACAATGTATGATAGCACTATCATTTGAAAAGCCTACAATACCATATGATGATTGCAATGATGCTCATTATGAAAAGAATCGAGATATAAATATGTTCTAAACAAACTTGCATTTTGAGAATAAGGATTGTTACTCCTTAGAAGAAGAGGGAGTAGAGCTTGACAATGATGAATTGAGACACATAAAGAATAGATATCATCAACAAGTTTTTCTAATGATGAGGCTAGGGAACATGATCATTTTGTGTATGGTTTTGAATCATTAGGATCTGATATCAAGTTAAGAAGATCATTAGATGAACAAATTAGAGCGTTGCTACTACTACTATTTCATAGGTCATAAGTAACTATAATTTAAGAAATAAAGGAAATAATGTTGGTCAAGGAAAGCTCGGTAGTATTTTCATTAAAGAAGGTGGAAATGAATAAGAAAGTCAAGGTCATGTAAAAGGAAATGAAAAACTGTGTGGAAAGGTAAAAGCATAAAAAATAAAGAAAGGGGTCATGAATCATCTACTAATCAAGTTGTATCTCCACTTATCAAAGCTAAATATCATGATAAGAAGATAAAGGAAGAAAATTTCAACACTAATATTGTTCAAGAAGAAAATTTTCAAAGCAAAAAAGGAATGGTTAGTAATCCTGTTTTATCTAGCAATTGAGCTTCCAATGCACTTAATTATGCCCCAATTGATATGACACAAGTCCTATCCCAAATTAATATTTTTTCCCACTATTAGAAATAATAACAATAGAAGAGCATAAAGATTAGGTAAAAGCTTTGATTATTGGTGCTTCTAAAACAAATTTTGAAGGCAAGAAGGTTAGTTATCAGTTGGAGAAGGAAGAAATTTTTTTTTTTATAGAGATAGATGATATGTGTATAGAGGTTCTTAAGTATATTTAGACACAACTATGACCAAATTTTTATCTGAGGTTGATCCATTCTACATTTCCTTGTTGAAAAATGATAAATTGATAAAAAATAAATTAAAAAATGTATGATTGATTCACGAGCCTCTACAAATATTATGCCTCTAACTATAATGAATTAGTTAGGATTACAAGTTAGTAAAGCATATGAAACATTATTTGTAATAGACACAAGAGAAGTCCCAGTGTTTAGGATTATAAAAGACTTTAAATTCAGACTTGTTGCATACCTAGAAAAGGATTTCAAGATGAATGTCACAATGGTTGACATTCTAGCTCAGTATGGGATGTTGTTATCAAGAAAATGGGTTGCAATAGTAGGTGGAAGTATGCAATTGGATTTGTCATATGCAATTATTCTTATAAATGGAAAAGATGTAAAACTAAATAGAGAAATGTCTCCAAAATTACTTAGACATTAAATGTGATGTGGAGATCTATTGTGTTGATATTGATATTGACAACTTTAAGGTTTACATTTATCAAATTGAGAAAGAAAAATGGAACCATTAATTGAAGACAATCAAGAATCTATATAAAAGGATAACTTATGCTTGATGCTCTTTGATGAAGCTTCTTCAAAAGAAAGCAGGAGCTGGGGTGATTTTGATATCACCAAGTGGTAAATCCTTTAAGTATTCATTTTCACTAAAATTTGAATGCACAAATAATATAGCAGACTATGAAGCACTTTTTTGAGGACTAAATATGGAAATCAAACATGGAATTAAGAAGCTTAGAGTCTTAGGAGACTCAAAATTGGTAGTATCCCAGATAAGAGTGATTTTTTTTTCAAAGAATAAAAGAATAAAATAGTAGAAGTTTGCAGTGTGAGATACTCTAGAATGCTTTTTCTATAGATTGGATAAAGAGATCAAAAAATGCAATGGATTATTTCTTAGCCAATATTGCAATATGGACTAATGAGAATTTTTTTTCTAGTAGATCCACCATTGAGATCTTGAATAGGCCATTAGTACCTGACAATATATGTAACTGGAAAAATTTCAATGATGATAAGGATTTGTTAAAAAAATTGTATTGTATTGGGGAATACCACAATAAAGAGATAGATTTTTAGAATTTTGTGAAAATTATAATGGAAAATAAACTGTGTCTGGGAATAAAATTATTTAGCTAAAAACTAATAATATCCCAAAGGTGTTTGTTTCCTTACAAAGAGATTTTGATAATTTAGACAAGTATATTGCTAAGTCAAACCCTATCAGTGAAAGTGACTTGGAAGAAATCCATTTATTCATAGAATATTTTCCTAAGAAAGTCTACATTACGAAGAAATTGGATCCCCAGATTATACTTATGAAACTTTGTCTCAAACCAACAATCAACATGGGTCAAATGGTTACACTTGGGGGAGTAATACTACAATACCTCTTATCATGGGTCTATTGGTATGTCCCATTTTAGGGCCTTATATGGATATCATGTGCTAAATTTATTGACCTAATATTTATAGACAACAAGGTACCTAAAAATAGTGATTTGATTAATCAAACTTAAGAGATCTTGAGGTAACTCAAGATCTACAAAGATCCTGGCAACAATAGTAACAATTTTATGCATATCAATATCATACACCAATATCTTTTAATGTCAACAACATAGGTTATTTGAGATTGCAACCTTATAGACAATCCTCCCTTGAAATAATTGGGGATGAGAAAATCAAACTAAAGTTTTTTGGGCCCTACAAGATCATGAGAATGATTAGGGTTCAAGTGGACTATATATTGGATATTTTGGAGAATAGCTAGATTCATAAGATTTTCCGACTGTATTATTAGAAAGGAAGCAGTCTGTTGTGCTATTATACCACCCTGGATGATGAGGGGTAGGTATGTCATGTATACTTAATAGATATGGTAACATAGGTTAGGGGAGATAATATCCCTGTAATGCTGCCCGGATGGTTAAAGACTAGTGAGTTAGAATGCCACTAGAAGGACGAAGCCAAGATCATCTGCATTTCTCGAGAATGAGAAAGGGTGAACTGTTCCTTTTAATAAATTCTGTTATAAACTAAGCTTACCCACTTGTAAACCCCTTGCCAAGTCTTGAACGATTGCAAATTATCTACATAAATGGTTTTGTGTTCTAACTTTTGCATGTGTGCCTATTATTGAGGTTTCAAAAATTTTCATTCCAATATACCTCCATATTAAATCTCACTCATTCCTTTTCCCCTTGAGTAGAGCTTCAAACTTTACTCTATTGGCATGCCTTTCCCTGACTCCCTAAATCTTCTTTTGTGGCATGTGTCAAGTTCAATCTCCAAGCCACAAGCTCTAACATTCTTTCCTTTTTTCCCTAGAATTAACACGTATCTCCCTACATTTCATTAAATTCCATTAATGACCATTTTGAATTTGTAACCCTATAGAAGAAGATTTTCCCATCTAATAAAATATTTATAATATTTAATTATACATATTCAATTATATTTGTATTATTGTAGGTGGAGAATGATAATTCTTCATTTATTATAGGGGTTGCAACCCAACTACCATTGATATCTATGAATCTCAACTATCAATTTGAGTGGGAACTCTACTTTGATCATAAATCTAAGTGATATCAAAGACTAGTCATGATATGTGGAAGAGAAATTATTATTTATATTGAAATCCTAACACATACTACTTTGAGCATGCGATGTTCAGAGTGTTATATCTAAGGATGAAATTGTTTGGATCTATAATAGAACCAAAGGATGAAAACCCTTTGGTCCACATGCTTGAGGATAAAAATCCTTGACCTATTAGGATAACTTCATCATATATTAAGAAATAGAGCTCTATGATCATGAATCTAACCTACATCACACCCACCTGTTTGTAGGCCACTATAAGCAAACAATAGGGAAGTTTGCTATTGTGATTGCCTTTGTACTAGCTATATTATCATGACTGTTGTCTAAATTATTCATGTTGTATTATGAAATATCTTGTTGACTCCATTATTGATTTGAGATCTTTGTAACATTTTCTTTTTTACTTAATGAAATTTGGATTATCCATATTTTGTAAACTCATGATAGAATTGGAATTTTATCATTTTGGAAATT
>VDFB02391420.1:0-27222 GCA_007258455.2 Sequoia sempervirens
TATTGAAGAAAATAAGCTTGTTTGTTTACTTTATCTTTTTCTTTTGACTTATCTTATTATGCTCATTCCAAGGACGTCTTGATGATATATGAACAGAGGATTTAGAGAAATAGGAATGGGGTAATGATCATTATCTTTTGTCTGTTGTGCTTGTTGGACATTCTTGTAATATAACTTGGTGAATACTTGCTTTGTTAGGTATGTATGGAGGAGGTTTTGGGCAGATTTTTGACTATTGCATTGATAGGTTATACCTTTCTGTGTTCTAGTCTGAGGTGTTTGAAACTTCTAAAGTGCATCCTAGCATGGTTTCCATATGTCAAGTGTGAACAAGAATACTCCTATTTTTTGTCAAGTCAAATTTTATCACATTGGGTACAACACCATCCTAGTTCTCTATACCTTGATGCATCGTACCACGCGTGTTATCAAACAAACATAAGAAAAATGGCCCTTTGAAAATCCCAACTCCTCGGCAAGTAGTCATCATCATTTGCATATTCATCATCTTGCATCTTTTTGAAATGAATTCTTCTCTTTCATCCCTTCTCTCTCATCGCACTAACAATGTACTATGACAGTTGATCATCATCATCATCAACATTGTCATCGATCCTGCATCCACAAATCATTACAATATTGCATAAACTTATCATATAGGAAACACATGCATGGCATTTCCATCATCATATAAACATGTTATTATAAGAATTTTCCATAAATAAGCACACCCCTTTTTCATTACATTGCATCCACTTTTTCATCACACTGCATTCATCACATGAACCATCGCATAACATTCATTTGCATAAACATTTCATAACCATTTCACATTACCACCTACTATATAATCATACATAATAGGTAAAAGAGCATTATAGATAATCCATTGCATACATACTCGCATAACATTATAAAGTCATCTCCCACATTACATTCATTTTGAATAAAACATCATAATATCATTTCATATATTACATCACATCATAGTAAATGCATCACATACATTACATGTTCAGGATAATATATTTGTTATTCTAAGCATCTCATTTGCATCATCAATACATATCATATAAAACAAGACCATTGCATTTTGCCGCATTATATCATCCATTAATCATCCATGATATCATCTCATAAATAGAATCACAATCATTTTTTTTACATTTCATTGCATAAATCATTCCACATCATTATAAGCATAAATAGGAACATAAAAATCCATTACATACAAAGTGTACATGATCCATCCATAATCATTTTATAAGCATGGTTCACATATCATTTCATGTATACACCATAGATCATCGCCATATCATTTTACATATTACATTTCACATCACATATCATATCATTTGCATCAACATAAATAGATCATCATAGGAATCATCATCATCATCCATTCACATCACATATCATATAAATCCATCTGCATATCATGAATAAAACAACATAATATAAGATCTAGTCGTAATGCATACATCATCAGAAAGAAATGCATCCATCGCATCACATCATAAACATAATTGCAATAGCATATAGAAATAGAATCATCCATAAATGCATAAATAAGTGGTACACATAACACAAAAAAATCATGATCTCATATATATCATCATTGGGTAATTGTCATAGTACAAAATAATCAGATCACTATACATGTGTGTCAATAAGTACAAAAAGGCCCATCGGGCTATCAAAAATTAGCCCATAAGGCACAAAAAGTATCATCTTGATCAAAACAAGGTCTACCCATCCTATCTACTACCCTCACCCCTATCACTATGACCCTCTGCTAGTCTATGGCTAGTCCACTGTGAGTAGTCTTGGGCCCACTCTACTCTAGGCATGGTTTGTTGATAGTGCATGCGGTAATAATACGCCTCTCGAATGGCCTCCCTATAAGACCGAATGGACACTGTGCTCTGGGAGGAGGAGGTTACCATGCTCTCCAACTGTTGTTTCCAACCCATCTTTGTGGCCACCTATAGCTCTGTGGCCTACCTCTATGAAATGACCTGGTCTCTCTCGATCTTGGCCTGATCCCTCTTCGTCGTCACAGTCTAAACTTGGGCATGCAACTGTGCAATCAATGCATCTCAAGGATCCAACTACCCAGCTGGCTACCCTGATGACTACGCTTGTGGAGGCTATACCTAAGGCTAATCCTCACTCCCAGCTTGTGGTGGTGCACCTGCTTGCTCCTGCTATCTAGCTGGTACCTGCTATTGATCCTGCATCTACACATCAACCTGACCTAGCTGAACTAGCTGAACTAGAGCCCTGACTGGATAATCTTGCCATGCGTCATCTCTCTATCCTTGTCCTCCCCCTCTACCTCTCATCCTCCATTGAGTGAGGACCGCTCCTAGAACTATCAATCATAGGGGAGGCCGAAACTAGTCTCTATATGCCTTTGTGATGCCTGGATCCGCAGACCCCTGATCATAAACCCAAGGCTGGGCCACCAGCTGTATAAATCTTTCAACGGCCTCTGAAGCAGGAATGTACCAACCCCATGAAGCCTGTGACATGGTATGGGAAAATATAGCCACATAATCATCATCTGGCCAGTCTTGTGTCTCGCTGAACTATTGTTGAACGCGCTAGAGCAGGTATCTCTCCATCATAGTATGCTCTTGCCCCTACATAAACCGATCTTGGTGGGCAAAGAAAATATGATTTGCATCATCAGCCCATCCAGGTGAAGCAAGGTATGGGCACCAGGTAAAAGTATGCATCTCGTCCAAGACTCTCCTCCAGTAGGGAATCTTGTGCTCGCCCATGTGTGTGAAGGCACACCCCCTCTATAACACCATACAAGGGGATCATCAGGCCCCATCAGTACTGCAATGACTCGCAGCCGAAAAACAATGATGTGCTCCCATGCCCATATGTGGGGAAGTGTCACACCGGCCCCAAGTACTCTACCATCGAGGTAGATGTACTCATGTAAATCTTTGTATAATGAAGCAAGAAGAACATGCCCTCAAGCAAAACGAGTAGGCCTATCATGCATCACCATGCGCTCCTAGCAGATTCCCCAATAGGACTGAAGTACCAGCCTTGCTGATCTAGGGCAATGAGACCTAAAATGATAGCCACAACAACCAAGTAGAAGGGGGAGGTGAGATCCCTATGACGCTCAAGCTCAGTCTGACCCTCACAAATGATAACGTCCTTTGTGGCAAGGACTATGTGACAGGCGTCCTGCCTGACATCTATGTCAAAAATAATGCGCTGACAATGAATTGGCAATCTAAGGATGCGTCACACATCCTCCAAGGTGATGGTGGCCTCACCGGTAGGAAGGTGGAAAGATGAGGTCTCACTGTGCCATCTCTTGGTAAGCGTCGACATCATCCCAAGGTGAGTATGCATGGGTGCTACATATGTAATGTGCCACAACCCCATGTCCTGTAATCGATCTTGCTCTTTGTCACTAAGGTCTCACAAGTAATTGAAGAGATCATGTGACCTGTGCTCTTAGGAATAGAGCTCCCTCGCCACGTCCTACATCGGGAAGGGTCATCATGTTAAATTTTTTGGAAAATTTCATTCTGGGTGTCCAAAAAATCATCCCAACGTCGCTATCTGTGAAGGCATCATAGTTTGACGCTGGGGCACAAAATGCTAAAAGCGCACCGCTGTGGTGCCCTTTTCTTCCCAATGGCATAGTTTGGAAATATTCTTGTTGATAAAGCACTGTTGTGTCGCACTTTGGAAATGACCCTGCAAGCCATGACCTCAGCATCAGAGTTTGGAGTTTTTTTCCAAACTCCAAACTCCACCACCGCGGTGCAATCTAACACCAAGTAGCATAGTTTGATTTTTGAATGGCGCTATATAGCATCGCTCCAGAGTAACTTACTTTGAAAGCAATAAATGAATGCTAAAATTGAGAAATAAAGCTCAAGTAAGGATCACTTACCGATGCCCCAATGTCGGGTGGCCGTCGTTATGTTTGGAGTCGATTGAAAATGTGCATTGGGAGCTATTGTTGTGCCATATCGTTAGGAGGTCAGAGCTAAAATATCAAGGTTGCTAGATGGCTATGTATGAAAATGAATTGAAAGTGACCCCTCAGAGCCTTTTTAAGCTTGAAAATTAAGGTTTTTTTCACTCTATTTGGCTATCCTGCTAGGGTTTTGGACCCTTAAACCCATTTTTGTCTACCTAAGACCTGTTTTACATCCTTTTATTGCATTTTGACATGTTTTTGGCCTCCTAGAGCCTTTTTGGACCTATTGGGCACCTTGTCCTCTTTTTTTGCGAGATCACCCAAAAATTCAAATTTTCGTCCAATCTCTTGAGGGGGCAATAAATTGGCATGTTTTCTCTTGCTAGGAAGCAGTGGAGCATGATTTTGAATTTTTTTTTTTTTTGGCTTTGATCGAGACCGTTTATTCTTTGAACTAATGCAACGAGTGCATTGCTTCAAAGAGGGGCAAAATGTAGACACATAAAATGTACTGATTGACATTTCGCATCTGATCCTGACCATTAACATCATCTCATCTGGAATCATCCTTCAGTCTAAACATTTAATCAAATACCTTTATCTGATTAAATTCATCAATATTCCTCTCTTAATTAAATAAATCAGTTATCTAATTAAGTCACCTCTTCTCGATAATTAAATTAACCATTTTGATCTAATTATCCTATTTAATTAAACAATTAATTTTATTTGATTAAATCTCTTAAGTCTATCTATTAAATTAAATAAATTAAAACCTTATTTAGTTTAATCTAACATCATTCTTGTAATTAAATAAATCAAAATCTTTATTTAATTAGTCCCTTATCACATTCTTCTCATATTTGATTTAAATAAATCCACAAATTTAAGTCAAATAGGTCACATCATTTAACCCCCTTCATTAAATTAATTAACTTTGATTAATTTAATCTCCTCTTATGTCCCATCCTCCAGCTTTTACCACTTGCATATGAAAATAGATTTAATTGATTTATTAAATCTCTATTTTCCTCAACAAGGCATCTTTTAAGGAATATTCTCCAAGTTTGAATTCAAAATCCAAGTTGACATGTACATCCAACAAGGAATTTACTCTCTTACATGTCCTTTGCCTTGAGCCAAGTGGCATTCAATGCATTTTTCCTTCCCTCTTGCATGTCATTTCAACAAATTCAAAATTCAAATATATGCATTTATTGGCACAATCCTCAAAACTTGCACATCCTCCATCCACTCATAGGTTGACAAGTGGCACTTTTCCATTGGTTAATTCTTAGTCCCACATTGCTCTATTTTGGGCATTCATCCATCAATCTCATCTATAAATAAGAGACTAAACTCCTCATTTCATCATCCACAATTTGAGTAAACTTACTATGCTCAAATCATTAGCAAATTCCATCCATTATCATTGAATCTTAGCTAGGTTATGTAGATTTTTCCATTGGAGCACTCATCAAGCATCAACAAAGTGGATCAAATTTCTTCATCAAATCACCATTGCATCATTGGAGTTGGGAAAGGACCAATTTTCACATCAAATTGGCAGCAATTCCCTCAAGAGATTAGGAGTTTGTTTGCTTTAGAATAGGATTTGATATGCTTTTAAATTTCATTTTTTTCTTCATTTCATATTCTATCTCTTTTTCTATTGAAATGAATTTCTTGAGGAATCCTTGTTCTTGCTTGCAATCCATCTTTTTATGTGTTTGTTCATGTTGTTTTACAGGTATTAGGATTGGGGTTCACACACTTACAAATGTTTATGGGTTGTTGTTGTGTCTTGCAATGAGGGGTCCTCCTGGGTAGGTGGGGTAGCATAGAAAATTGTACACTCTTGAAGAAAGAGGTAATTTCACTCTTAATTTGGACCTATTTTGGTACCCTTATATTAATTGATCTTTAAACTTACCATTTATAGGCCCCTAGGACCCATTATTTTGGACCTTCACGCTTATTCCACTAAAAAAACATATAAATACCAAGAAATAACACTTAAATCATTCAAATTTCAAAAACCCACTTCAAAAACCTATAGTGGGATCCATTCACTCAGAGTGGTAAATGAGTTCCTTTTGGGGAATTTTTCAATTTTGAGCAGAAAATTCACCAACCTAATTAAAATTTCTGATGGATTTCAGCCTTTGAGGTATAAATAATAAACAATTAGGTATTGATGCTTATAAATATAAGTTTTTAGGTCATTTTTCATAACATCTAGTCATTTTTAACAAACAAATTTAAAAGTTAAGTGTTGAATATCTTTCACAAGAAGATTCATAATGCTATCTACAAAAAAAATGAAGCTTTAGGGAAACATTCAAGGGTTTTTTTAGGTCTTCAAGCTCATTTTTATCCAAGATATTATATTGTTTAGGGTTGATCATGGATTCCTATGGAGAATCATGAAGAATTCTAGGTTGAGGAGATGCAACTAGCCATCAAGCCAAGATGAAGGATTTGTTTTCTAAGTGATTCTATCTTCCATTTTATCTCTATCTTCAGCCTAAGGAAGGTTTGCATGTCATTAAAAATAATTTAAAGTGATTAAGGGTCTCTTAAAGTGAGTCTTACATTGTTCAAGTTCCATTCATGCATCCTATTCTTGCATATTAGAATAGGGTTGCATCTTGCTTCAAATTTCCTAGTCTTAGACACACTTAGGGATAGGGTTTTGCTACATATTTCATTATCTCTTTCAAGGTTTAAATACAAAACTATGCGTTTGACCAAGGAAAACACCCCATTAGAAATCAAATTATATTCTATTTTGTAGGATTTTTCGCAAAATTGGATCTAGGTTTCAATTTAGGAATGAAGTGTAGGTGTTGGAGTACAAATATCTGATTTTGTTTTTTGGAAAAGCGAAAAAGGACTGATATGCCATTAGTGGCATATGAGTCCCAATGGAGGTGTTTTTCAGAATAGTTTGCAAATTCTAGTACCCATTTCTTTGAAAGTACTTTTTGGGCAGAAACCCTTATCTGGGACTAAGTCGCCCAACTTGGCGTATGAGTCCCAGTTGGTTAGAAAATATAATTTTCTAGAATTTTAGAGACATTTACAGCCTTCACTCTAACCTCTATTATATTCCAGGTGCACTCTTTCTATTTTGCTTCCCTATCTTTTTTTATATTGCATTCAATCTATCTTTCTACATATCATAGTGTGTTTTCAAACACTTTACATTTTCTTAGTTTTGCATTAAGAATCAATATATTTTATCAATTATTTGCATCTAGGATATTCCCCTTTAATAGATTTCAATCATCTTTGCATTGAATCTGAAGGACATATTCTTGAGTGAGCTATTAAGGTTTTTGGTACCTCTCTCCTTTTATGTGCTAAACCTTAGAAGTGTAAGAGAGCCTCCCATTGCCAACAATCTTTGGTTCAGGTGGCATTCTTGAAAGATTTCACGTGCCTCACCTCTGCTATCACATTTTGCATTCATGGCTAGCAGGAAAATTTTTACTTCCTTGTTTATGCATTACAAAGGACTACCTAGGTTGTTTACTCTGGTATTATTTCTCTATAATGGATTTCATCACTTGACCTATCCTACGGCTTCCCTTCATTTTGTGTGGTGCTCTTCATTGTTCTCTTCATTTTCATGATATTTTTGCTAGACATCTAGGGTTATGAAGCAATTTTCATTCATCATCAACATCTCATAAATGGTTGTAAACATTCTCTAAGGTAGCGAGTATTTAATGCTATAATATTCTGTATATTTTGTGTCTATTTTGTAGATAGGTTCTAGGGTTTTCAGCAATATTTCATTACATATTTTTAGTCATCAAATATTATATTTTGAAGTAAGAATACAACCCATATGAGCTTTTTTTCCAAGTCCATGTATTCAAATTAATGAAAATTAACAAGTTTGATATTGAACTCCAAACTCCATGGACATATACACCATGAAATTGTACAAAGTGTGATATTACAATAGCAGGGGTCTACTCCCTAACTTCTTACCACTACACATAGATTTATATAAATGTAGGATCTAACATGCACACTATGTACAAGACTATGCATGAGTCCATATCCATACCTTCAAAATTTTTATCTTCATCACTCAACATTTCATTGGTAGAGAGATAATCAATAGCCAACTTGTTGCATTTAGTGCAAACAAAAAACCATCCTAGTAAAAATTCCATTACTTATCTATTACAAACTTATAGTAGCTCTAAATTGTTAGCCTGTTTCTACCTCGACAAACAACAATTGTTGAAACTAAGGATCCATTTCAAATTATTGTTGTAGAAAAATAAATTGAAAGACCATCTGTAATTAAAAGGTTTCAGGCCATTGAATTTGACATCACAAAATAGCCCAACATAATATTGACATTTCAATGTGGAGTTAAAAACTTAAATTTCGTATACAACCGCCCTTTCCAAAAAAGGAATCCCTTCTAATTTTTGCATATAGCTATAGACCTCACAATTAGATAGATCAATAACCTATTCATAAGAAAACCTCCTTGTTAAAATTTTCAAAGCAATCAAAAATACAATATTCAAATGGGGCAACTTAAAGCATGCATGTTGGAGGTTATGAATTGCAGATGCTTTGGTACATTTTAATGAGAGGAATTTGTAGTTGTTTCCAAGTTATTTTTAAAAATAGAGGAGAGCATCCTAACCTCATCAATAGCTTTCTAAATGTTATCTAGGAAATGAGTATCTCCTACATTTTCCATTGTCAACACCTGCACTTCAACAACATAAATAAGAAAAAATAGACTTGAAAGCTAAACATGTATAAAATTCCCAACTATGTTTGTTCTTATACATTTTCTAATTCAATCAAGCATTTCTTAATTTTCTGCTTGACAATATTCAAAGCACATTCTATAATTATAAAAGTAACAAAGCCTAGTGCTGACACTAATAGATATATAGTTAAGGCAGCAAAATGCCACATCTTTTTCATTCATACTATATATTTTTCTCCTTTTTACATAATTTCTAGTTAAATATTTATGTCAATTTATTTGTTCCAACTTAGCCCTCAATATTTCACTTCACTCTGCCCATACCATCACCCTAATAGTATAACATCAGTTAATCATATCATAGTATTGAAAACTGAATAGTACATATTCAATATGTGATACGACCATCCAAAATCCACTCAGTATTTAGCTGGAACCTATTGGCATATGGCTTCTATTGTTTTCATTGATGGCAACCTAAGTCATTGATCTAGTCCACATGTCAGTATTTGTCCATATTGGAAGATAGAGTGAAGAACAGGGTATCCAACTGAAGTTGAGTTTGTTGAACAATATGCACTACCAGATCATCAGTTTGGGTTGTGGATCTCATGGAAGCTCATTGGGTATTTGGAATATCTTATTCTCAATTATTTTGCCATTGCATCAATTGGTGTAGGAGTTAGGAGATTTGGTTGTTTTATTTTATGTTTAACAGGTGCTAGAAGGATGACTAAGTGATTGTGATATATTGTGGATGCTCGAGGCAAAATTGTTTGAGGTATTTTCAAGTTTGTGGATTTTTTTTGGGTCCTCACTATGTTGTGGCTGACTTTGGATGGTGCACATTGAAAATCATTTATGATTTGAGCTGACGGTTGGAAAATATTTTATGTTTTATTGAAGCCAACATATGGTTGATTAAATCCTTTGTTGTAGATATATATAAGTGATAGATTATATTACTTTGGTGTGTCTTCGAAGTATGTTGTTGTATATTGCAAATATTAGAAGGGTTGCAGAGCGATTATGCATAGTTTCACTTGTGCATAAAAGGATTTTGTGATGCGAATTGAAGTAGAGCAAAGAAGAAGAGAAGAATTAGACAGAAGGTCAAGAATTCTATTGATGAGCTTAACTAGAATTGTAATCTAGCATTTGTAGATGCTACTTTCTCAGTTCAAACCTCTAGATCTAATCCAAATCTTTTGTAAGGAAACAAATCTTCTTTTTGTATCTGAACAGTGAGCTCTAGGTAGTGTGCCTGAATGCATTTGCATTCCCCATTTATAAAACACTTTTATTTGAGTACTCAAATTGTGGATTGACCTCCACTATGGTTTTTTCCCTAATAGGGTTTCCACATAAAAATCCTTGTGTTATGGTGTTGTGGATGATTGCTTTATATGTTTTCATTTTTCTCTTGGTTGAATGTTATAAGTAGCTTAAATATCAGATTGATAAAGTTAAATATTGTAGAATAGTGATTCAACCCCCTCTCAGTGTTCCTAGATTCCAACAATTGGTATCAGAGCCTAGTTCCTTGGAAGAAGTTTAAAAACTTGAGGTGGATCTTGGAATGTAATGGACTCTGGTAGTCTTCAACAGTAGCTTGTGGTGGCACTTGATGATCTTGATAAGTCCAAATTAGAAGTCCAAGAATTGAAAGAAAATCTTAAGGATGCTAAGAAATTCATTCAGAAGTTGAAGGACCATATTACTAAGTCCATGGAGAAGAGAAAAGATCTCTTTGATCATATGAAGAAAAAAGAGAGAAAAAACATGGATGACGATCACCTGAATCAAACCTTGAAGGAAATAACTGAAGAATGTGAAAAGCTTTCCAGAGACAATGCTACCCTAAAGCATGAGATGGAATCTATGGTAATGAAGTTGACTAAGGAGATTAAAGAAAGAAAGAAGAATGAGGAGAATCTTGCTCAGTCCTTAAAAGAAAGATTTGATCAATACAACATAATTAATGGAGAATTCATTCAGTTGGAGATTGAACTACAACAATCTAGAAACAATGAATAAGAGCTTGAAAGACAAATTATTATTCTTAGGGATAAACTTGCTACTTTAAATGAATACAAGGAGAAGTTCAAGATTAGCTCAGTTAAGCTTTATGAGCTTACTCAAGGTCAGAAGAATAGTAATGACAAGCAAGGCCTTGAATATGAGAAAGGAGAAAGCTCTGGATCTAGACAAAGGAATTTCAAGCAAGGAGATCGGATGAACAAAGAAAAAGGCATCTAGTAAGACAACCTAATGCTCAAAAGTTTAATGGATACTATTTTCCTTGAAATAAATTTGGTCATATGGCTGCTCAATGTAGAAGTAAAATTAAATAAAGAGATCCATCATTCTCCAATCAGTGCTTCAATTTCAATAAGTTTGGTCATAAGTCAATTGAATACAAAAACATGTCACACAACTCTATCAATAAAAGGAATGTTAAATGTTATACTTGTGGAAGATTTGGGCATATTGCTAACCAATGCAGATCAAGAAGAAATCAATGGAATGATTGGTCTGGAAAAGGAAATGTTGTGTGTTACAATTGCAACAAAATGGTCACATTACAAGATTCTACAGAAACAAAAATATGGATAGAAGAGGTTTGAAATAAAAAGGCAAAAATACACAGAAAGATGACAAAGGAAAATGGAAAGTGACTATGGATGAAATAAGCGATCAGATGAAGAAGACATGGGTAAGAAAGAGCAAGTCTATAGCAGAAAATGAGCCAACACCAGAACCTGCTTTTGGTAATTCCTCTAGGAATTGATTTCAGGTCATTGGCCTAGGGGGAGTTTTTTAAGAAAATCCTTTTCCCCCCTGTCAGTAGTTGGTGTCCAAATGTGATAGATTATCAATAATTTTTTTATAGATGCTGTTGAAATAGTTGAAGGGAGTATTTATGCAAAGTTGAAGGTTTGCAGAATAATTTTTCTCTCGCTGACTGAGAAAATAGGGTATCTGGAACACCTAGGGAAAAAGCATTTATTACAACTAGAGGTTAGGTGTGCGAGTACTAAAAAGAAAGTTGGAACTCTCATTTTCCACTCTATATCAATGAAAAGAAGAAGGAAAGCACTTTGCAACAAAATTTTGAAAGCATGAAGTTAATTCACCGGTGAAACCCTCATCCATCAGATACTTCTATTATATTGAGAAATTTCCATTTAATTTGTTGTGCGGTTGAAGAACTTCTTTGGTAGAATAAAGTCATGAGTACAAAAGGAAAAATGGAACAAATCAAAGGAATGATAAACCTAGATGAGTATAGCAGTGAGAAGATTAGAGATGTAAGAAACATGTCGCTCAAGGAATTGAAATGGTTGAGAGAAACAAAACACAAAACCTAGAATATTTGGAGTGAATTCCCCTATTTCAAGAACACAAAAACTGTTGAGTTTATTCTGGATGGATTTAATGATGATATTCTAACTCTGGATAAACCCTACCATATCTCGAAAGAAGTGATGGTAACTGTAACTAGGATATGCAAAGTTGGGGATGTGCCAAGAAATAATTCAATCCAAAATAAAGAAGTCAAAAACCTAACTGGAGTAACTGGAGATCAAAGGGAATTAATAATCTTAACAATCAGAAATTCAATGACAAGGAAAATTGCACATGGAGTATCCTACAAAATATTTTTTTAGAAATAGAGAAGGTGCAACTTCAGCAGTTGTTCTTTACATTTCAGACAAGATGATAATGGAAGATGAGGATTTTTTACCTTTATAGATTACTGAAAGATCAACTAATGGAGAACACACAATTGAAAAAATGACAGATTACCCTTTCAGGTTTGGTACTTTGGTTATATGTCTTGTAATGTATTTTATGAATTTCTTGCCACTGATCAATAATGTAATACTGGAAGAGAGTGAACCAGTTTGCAAGTAGATTTACATACATTCTAACAATTTGGAAAACTGTGATCAAGAATATGAAAGTTTCTTTAAAGGTTTGCTAGGAAAGTTTGGCTCAATTGGTATTCCCCTTCTGGTAAAAAAACTTGAAGTTGGTTCCTCCTCTAGTGAGATGGAGAGAAAGAAGAAAAGAGAACAATAAATTGTTGTTGGTACTCCAGCAGCATGCAAGACTCCAAGAGTTGAAGGAAAATGAAAAGAACAAGTGATTGTGGATATACCAGATGAGGAATCCAATAAGGAAACTAAGGACACCCAAAGAAAAGAACTGGGAACAGTTGAACCGAAACAAGAAAAGGCAAGGACAAAAGAAAGTAAAGAAGAAGGTGATTTAACCAAAGAAGAGCTATTGCAGCTTATTCATGAAGAAGATGGAATGCAGAAAAATAGAAAACATATGGTCTATCAGACCTTCATATGAGCAGGACATGATTGAAAACATACTAAGTGCTCATCTTGTGCACAACCATATTAAATTAGAGAGATTATAGGATACATTTCCAAAAGAGATGATTGAATGCATCAAGGAAATCATGTACTTTGAGTCTCATAACAAGGAAGAAGAAGAAGAAATAATTTTACACCTAAAGAAGTAGTACATATTGTCACTCACTAAGCTAAAAAGGCATATGAATCAGCTAAGGAATTGCATAAACAAAAAAACATAATATACAACTATTTTCTTCAATGGCCTCATGCAATTGATAGATACAAAGAAAGGTTGGAACAAATTGAAACATAGTTGAATAGTATTGGACAAGATTTTAGCATGTTTTAGGATCAATATGGTGCAATTAAGAAATGAATTCATGAATTATAGTCAGAGCACGTAAATGTTCAAAACACCAGAAATAAGATTGTTGACACCTTTTGGAAAGTGAAGGACATAAAAAAATGTAGACTTGAATAGTTGATTGAGATACTGAGGAAAGGAGAGATATTAGAAGAAGTTATCACCATTCTGGAATCCCTCATTAAGATTATCAATCAGACATTTGAAAACAACAACATGATCATAATCACCAGGATTGCAGTACAAGTATGGAAGATTTTTCTTCCAGAGATGGAGAAATACAAAATAATCTTCTAACACAAGTAGCAGTTGTAATTCCTCAAAATTTTGCATCAACTTTTGAGTAAGTTTTTGGTTACACCTAAAAAGGGATTACTATAGGAAAATAATTTTGTCATTGATGTCAAAGGAGGAGAGAAAGTAGTGAAAAATTCCTTATCAAATTCAAGGGGAGTTGTGTCAGTTATGACTTTTTGAAGTCTTGAAGGATTCCAGTATTTTGGTTCCGACACTTAGTCATTTTTCACAAAGTGTTGCCATCAATGCCAAAGGGGGAGATTTTTAGCATATGGCTTCTAGTGTTTTCATTGATGGAAACCAAAGTCATTGATCTGGTCCACACATCATTATTTGTCCATACCAAAAGACAGAGTGAAGAATAGGGTATCTGACTAAAGTTGAGTTTGTCGATCAATATGCACTACTAAATCATCAGTTTGGGTTGTGGATCTCAGGAAAGGTCATTAGGTATCTGGAATATCTTATTATTTATTTATTTGTCATCGTATCAATTGGTGTACGAGTTAGGAGATCCAGTTGTTTGTTTTTCTGTTTACCAGTGCTAGAATGCCGACTAAGTGATTGTGACATTTTGCAGATGCTTGAGGAAAAATTGTTTGAGGTATTTTTGAGTTTGTGAATTTTGATTTGGGTCCTCACTATGTTGTGGCCGACTTTCGATGGTGCACATTGAAAATCATTTATGATTTGAGCCAACGGTTGGAAAATATTTTATGTTTTATTTAAGGTAACATATGGTTGATTAAATCCTTTGTTCTGGATGTATATAAGTGATAGATTATATCACTTTGGTGTGTGGTTGAAGTATGCTGTTGTATATTGTGAATATCAGAAGGGTTGTAGAGCGATTATGCATAGTTTCACTTGTGCATAAAAATATTTTGTGATGCAAATTGAAGCAGAATGGAGTAGAAGAGCAGAATCAAACAGAAGGTCAAGATTTCAATTGATGAGCTTAACTGGAACTGTAATTTGACATTTGTAGATACTACTTTCTCAGTTCAAACCTATGGATCTAATCCAATTTTTTTGTAAGATAGTGAGTCTTCTTTTTGTATCTGAGTAGTGAGCTCTAGGAAGTGTGCCTGAATGCATGTGCATTCCCTATTTATAAAACACTTATATTTGAGTACTCAAATTATGGATTGACCCCCATCGTGGTTTTTCCCCTAACAAGGTTTCCATGTAAAAATCCTTGTGTTATGGTTTTGTGGATGATTGGTTTATGTTTTTGTACTTTTCTCTTGGTTGAATGTTATAAGTGGCTTAAAGATCAAATTGATAAATTTAAATATTGCAAAACATTGATTCACCCCCCCTCTCAGTGTTCCCTAATTCCAATAGAACTGCTTACTTAGATTTGTTAATAGGTACCATTTTTCTAATTTTTTCTTCCAAGATTTTTTTTTTTGTATATTTAGATTGAGCTCTATCTAATAAAACAAAGGTATTCTCTCATTAGGTTTTATCCATGAACTCTTCACTACCTTCTTGATTTACCTAAATTCTTATAACTATTGGTTCTCCAATAAATTGGCTTCTTCAATTCTTTCTTTCTCAATTCATTTCAACCAGTCTTGCATTTTGTCAAAAAGTTCATGTGCATTGTCTATGCTTCCACATTTTGCATACATATCCTCTATGTATGTGTTATTAAACTGCTACAAACTAAAATATTTTTAGGATTTGATATTTTTGTACCAACATGTAAAATGATGATTGGCTGCAAACTATTTGGATATGGCAAGGAAATGAAGATGGAAGCTATAATTTCTAGAATATTTTGAAAGAACATTTATTTGAGATTTGTGATTTCTTTCTTCTTTCTCTTTCATTATCCAACATAGTATATATGCTATAACTATTAATTATTTTCCTCATGCAACCATGCATAAATAATAGGTACATAACTTTGCTAGCTAGATGGATATTACATTCTTGCCACACACATCTCATTTGAACTATAAAACCAAAAGGTCCGATATTTATAAAATAAAACCATAGCTTAAGTTTTTGTAAAGAAGAAAAAAAGAACTAAACTATGGTTGTTTGAATTAATAGCATAGTAGCTAGTGTAGGCATGTACTTGTGATTTATCCATATTCACATGGGGCAGATTTTTAGATGTAACAAAGGAATGCAAGGGTAATAATCATAATGTAAGAGAGGGGGACTGACCACATTCAAGGCCCCAGGTCACAGAGAGCCAAGAGAAGAAGGCTTCCCTAACTTACCTCACTTTAAAGGTGGGTTTTGAAATGAAGGATGAGAATGATGAGGACTATAAGGTCCTTCAATCACTCTGCAAATCCAAAATCAATATTGGGGCTAGGTGAGCCAATTTTTGGGTTCAACACTATGCCTCAAGTAGGTCTTTGCTTGAGGATGAAAGTGTAGTTTAGAGATGACAACATGGTGCATTGGCGTCTCTTAGGTGCACTGGCATCTACATGACTAGAGGACTGAAAGTATAGTGGGAACTACCAGAAAATGAGCTAGCAGGCTAGTTAATGGTTTCTAAGTGAACCAAAAAAAACTATAAAGTAAGAGATATACAAGAGAATGTTATAAAGCAAGTATATTAAGGCTAGGGTGGCAAATATGATCTCACAAAAGAGCCTATTTACCAGCTAGTTCCAAATGCATGTCCACCTACACACAAGAAGGAGGAAAATTATTGGGGGGCTATATAGGGGTTTTCCTCAGTTAGACCCTCATTTTGGTGTTTCCACCTCCATGGAAAACCAAGATAGAAACTGTAGAGAAAAGTATGATAAAAGAAGAATGAAAGTAAAGAACACAATAAACACTACAAAACAGTAATGTGCTACTCAACCAAATCATAGAGGAGAGGAGTGAAAATTCTTACCACCTCCACCAAGAGCTCACTACTTAATGGAGGAGAAAAAGAGAGGACTCAAGCCCCTACTACAATGGTGTTGTTTTGCACTTGCTCTACGGAGTTGATGGAGTGTTGTTGCTGCTATGAAGTTCCAAAGTGTTGCTTGAAGGCAAGAAGTGAGTGCTAGAATGCTTAGGGAGTGATGGATTACCAAGAGAATGTGAAGAAGAATGTGAAGAAAGCTTGCTAGAGGATAAAATGAAGAAATTAAGAGTGTTTTTGAAGGTGGGATGAGAAAAACAAACATCTTTAGGTCAATTGGTCAAAGGGGGAATTACAGACTGACCACAATAGGAAGTGTAACGCCTCTACTAGCTTTAGATGTAGGAATCCATTAGGGATGTAAGCACACCACATAGGAATCCTCAACAATTATTCTTCTATTAATGTAAAAGACAAACACTAAGTGGAACAAAGGCAACATGTTGATTTGGAATTTCTTCTTTGGGTTTGGTTTTCGAAGGTGAGGAAGTGTAAAAGAGGAATTTGCATAAGGGGTACAAATTCATGCCTATACATTTTTCCCCCACTTTAATGAGCATGAATACTGATGAGTGCTTCGGTAAAGTAAATCAAAGAGTGAATAGGGTTAGAAATATTTACCTGAACTGTCGAGGAATCAAACTGCGATTTGGTGAACGCAAGTGTCTAGGACAAGTAAAGGACTTCAAAACCCTGCAAAACTATGAAGCTATAGAATGAAAGCATCTTACAGGCTCGAAGACCTGCAAGGAGGTGACCCCTAAGATCTCTCACATGAAGGAATCCCCAAGAATAAAGTACCTCATATGCCTACATACCTAAAAGGAAGGTTTCCTCTAAGATATCTCACATGAAGGATACCTAGAAAAGTACCTTACAGACCCATAGACCTACAAGGAAGCGTCCCCCAAGATCTATCACATGGAGGAAGGTTCTCAAGTTATTTCTTTACCAACCCATGATGAAGTGAACACTTTCCGTTAGGGTTTCAAGTTGAGAATGTGATTCTTTCAAAGAAGTTTGTGAAGATTCTCAAGAAAATATTTGTTCTCTACGAATGTGTTTTATGAAAATTGAAGTGTTATAGATGTGGCATTGTCACACATGAAAGGGAAAACTCAAGAAAAGAAGAGATAAAGATAAAGGAAGAGAAAAGAACATAAACACATGGCAAAGGGGTAGCCTAGTATTTTGGGGTTAGAGCTACTCATAAATATATATTAGTATAGTATATAAAATGACCTGTCATCAACTGGCTACTATATTAGACCATGTGAAGAATGCATGAGAAGAAAAAGTAAAAATAAAAAATTGGGTCAACATGGAAGGGAAGCAAAGATTTCCCCAACACTTTTCATTCTCCCTAATTTATTGAAAATCAAGTCACAAAAATGGAAGAATGATGAAACAGATAGAAGAGAGTTTAGGACACAAAAACTACACCTATATACAAGCACCAACAAGGGTGACAAGAGTGATCCAGGAACACATAGCACGATCATGGGGGAACACATCACAACAAAAACACATCTTTTCTAAAGATAAAGAAGAGGCCTCCTCATAACATTGATCGACCAAGAGGTTGTCTACTTTCAAATCTAGATCATCATAGGGGGAAGGATGATGAACCCGTGGTGGTGGAAAGTTAAGAGGAGGAGTGTCTAACCCTGCTGCAACAAGGGCTAAGGAAGAGGGTCCTGTAAGGTCCTCTCCACCAAGCTCTTGTGGAGCTAAGGTCAACGATTTTGTGAAGATCATTGACAAGGCCAAAACCTCATTCACAAAGTTAAACATGTACTTTATAGGAGTGACATTTTTTACCTCAACAAATGGAGATGGTTGTGCCCAAGATTCATCGCTACGCTCACCAGGTGATTTAGGAGTGGTGATGAACTCAAGAGAAGTTAGGACTAGTTCCATCACTAGGACATAACAAGTCAGCATGGGACCACCTTTCAAAGAAGGTGGGATTCTCTTACATCCTTCGTTGCTAGAAGGAGCATTCTCTACCTTTAGCTTTGTCAAGGGATGCAAACTCCCCAAAAATGAGGCAAGAGGTGTAGAGGAAGAGGAGGATGAGAAAACTATAGTAGATACCACCCAAGTATTTGTCATATCTACAAGTTTTGGGAAAGGTGGGACATCTGAAAGGGATATCAACAAATGTGGCTCCATCGAAGGAGCGATGAAAACCTACACCTTTTTAGGGTCAAGCATATTTGTACTCATAGTGGAAGCCAGAAGCGATATAGAGCTAGTTTGAATGGAAGTAGACGGGAGGAGAGAGGAGGATGTAGAAGAAGGCATTGATACATGGGTGGTCATCTCCTCTTCCTTCCTCTATAAGGTGGCCTACTCAGCCATGAGTGTCTTTTTCTAGCACTTTTTCTCATGCACAAGGTAGTTTCTGTGACTCTATGAATTGGAGGTCGGAGGCTGTGAAGGAATAGAAGGCTCCTACTCAGCCATGGGAGTGTCCACTATATTCATTTATGGCGGAGGAACAAACTTCTGAATGGGAGTAGGAAGAGTAGGTTGAGAAGCAGCGGGGGGAGTTGAATAAAGTGCCTCAACAACGGGCCTCTTCCCATTTATTTCTTTGGGAGTAGGAGCAGTAGGAGGCCACAAAGGTTGAGAGATAGAGGATTCCCCATGGGGGGCTTTTGAGCTACCATAAAAATAGTACCAAGGTCCAGACGGTTTAGTAGGGAGGTCTGATATCCTGATCTTGGGTCTACGCCAAGGAGGAATCATCTAGCTTAATGGGTAGAAGCTAGGCTTGCTCATCCAATACTCCTCCCAAGAGAGGGGAGTGAACGAGTCAACCTAAGAAGAGGCAAGCTTCTCCTTCCCTTTTCAGGAAGAGGAGGCAGCTGGCTATTGTGCTATTGGAAGATCCAATTTTTGTTGTCCCTTGTCCCCAGTCTTATTCTTCACATAGGTTTTGTAAAGTAGATCCATTCTTGGAGGAAGTGGACCAACTAAGGTGGGTCAAAAATGGTCTAATGAATATCCCCATAGGACACTAAAGGTTGGTATCTAGTGTCATGCACTACATGCATGACACCTTCATGGGAGAACTTTATACATTTATGAATAACAAAGGTGATTCCATTCATGGAAGCTAGCCAAGGTATGCCTAGCTTCATCCTGAACAGATTTGACTCTGGGATGATATCAAAAATCATGTCAACAACCCTAGGTCAAACTAGGATGGACAAAGTTATCAAGCCATATCACTTTGGACAAAGACCATTGTGTGTACTAATGGTTGATTTTGTTTCTTTGTACTCTTTGATATGTAGTGAGTTAAGCCACAACATCTCTTCTGTGATAACATTCACTCAACTCGTGGGGTCTACTAAGACTCTTGTCACAATGTTACCATTGAGGTGAGCGAGAATGTAGAGGGGAGATGGATAGTTGTTTAGGGGTAAGTCTTGCGAAGTGAATGTCACATATGAAGAACTGGTTGCAAGCTGTGCGATAGGGGTAACCATGACCATGTTAACATAGGCCTCGGGCTGAGTGTTAGAATCAGTGGGATTGATAATCATGTTATCATAATGTGACAAAAATGGGTCTATGTCTATCTGCAATTCACTATTTTCTTTCAACATCGATTTATTCATATTTTGCTTGCTTCCGTCAAGTTGAATAGTACCATCCTCAATGTGGTCATGTATCTCATGACTCAAGCACATACAACATTAGGTATCATGTCCATTGACTAGATGGTACTAAAAATAGGTACTTGCATCATACCAACTAGGGTAAGGTTCCTTAAGGGGTTTAGGGTTCGACAAGGTCACAATATTATCCTTTACTAACATTTTCTATGACATTCATGACAACTTTACCTTTCCCATAAATCGATACGATGGAATTTCCTTTAGAATGGAAGTGCGAGGAGGATCCCCTAAACTAAACCACCATCTATTGGTACTCTTGGAGGATTGCACACAAATGTGTGAAAGAAGGGTATTTCATAAGGGAAAAATTTTCCTACCAAGACCTTTGCAAGTTCCCTATGAATACCTTTGGCACGTTAGAATCGAGTAGTGGATATGAGATTTTTGAGAAGAGTGCTTGATACTGCATGATGAAGTCAGTAATATTTTCATTATCACCTTTTTTGCATCAAACAAGATCCGAAAGGGTTATCTTCAACCCGATGTTAGTTTGTAATTGTCATAAGAATTGGTTCACAAGCTGGTCAAATGAGAAAATGGAATTATCGGGAAAGGAACAATACCATTCGAGTGTTGTATTCTTGATAGATTGAGGGAATAGTTTTTCCAACAATGCATCATGATGGAAGAAATCTATGCATAGGGTGGTAAAGGTGGACACATGCATTTCTGGGTCCCCTTTGCCACCATATTTTCTGAATTTAGGAATCTCCATTCCTTGAGGGAAGGGAGTGTTCAAAATTGTGACTAACAATGGGCTATGCCGAAAGGAGGGTTGGAAGATAGGTTGGGCATAGGCTCGGGAGAGACTCTACAATTGGCTATGCATCCTTCCCATATTCTAAAGAAGAGTGTTCAAAATAGGGTCATTAGAAGATATAGGGCAAGTGGAACCTCTTCCAGAACCACCACTGGAGCCACCACTAGAGCCACCGATGTGACCTCCACAAGAACCACTACCAGAGCCACCGCCACTAGTAGGGCCTCCATTAGAACCACCTCCACTTCCAAAGCCACCACTTTGACCCCCACCGAAACCGCTTCCACCACCACCATTCTCACTACCAAAGCCACCGCTACTACTAAAGCCCCACTGCTCATCCCGCCAAAACCTCCACCACTAGAGGTGATAGGAGGGGTGGAGCTAAAAACCTAGGGGATCTTGTTCACTTTGATAGTTTCAAATCCCTCAGAGGCAGGGGGGATGCTAATCAAGGGTATGGTATTGGTCATGTATGCAGATGTAGGAGGCATTAACATTCCTAACTATCTCTCATGGTCTTCAAAAGTGGCTCCTCGTACAATGTTAGGATTGTTTGGAGGAGCACACACATCACTCAGAATAGAGATACTAGCAAAGAGTTCTATGCTTGTTCAGTATTTTTCCCACCATATACTTGAGTTCACTGATAACCTAGGTGGCCCTAGCCAACTTTGGGTCTCCTTCCAAGCTATGTTCCAAGTCACCCAACCCTTTGCTGAGGGAAGAGACATATTCTGAAAGGAATGTGAATAGCCTCATTCTCATCAAGCAATAATGGTGTGGGAGAAGTAGGAGGAGTGGGGACATGGTCGGTCTCGTTAGAGAATCCTACCTCACCCCTTGATAACTGCTCTTGTGTGGCGAGACCAATGATGGATCCAACAAAAAGGCCTATAGAGAAATGAGTAGTGACCTTCATCCTTTCCATCAGAAGGTGTTGTACACGTTTCCTAACAATATACCCAGAGGCTGTAGACTAGGTTCTGATGCTCATAAACCTTGACAAAACTTAGGGGCACAATGGTCACAAGGTATAAGGGAAAAGCCTCAACACCAATGGATGAGTAGACATCGGTTCACATCAGGTTCACCAAAAATGTAATAGAGGGAGACCAACCATGTTCAAGGTCCCAAGTCACAGAGAGGAAAGAGCGAAAGGCTGCCCTAACTTACCTCACTATAAAGTGGTGGTTTTGACATGATGGATGAGAATGATGAGGACTATAAGGTCCTTCAATCACTCTATCGACCTGAAATCAGTTTTGGGGCTAGGCGACCCAATTTTTGGGTTCAAAATTGTGCCTCAAGTAGGTCTCTACCCAAGGATGAAAGTGCGGTTCTAGGACAACAATGCGACATGCTGGCATCTCTTAGGTGTGTTGGAATTCGTATAACTAGAGGACCGAAAGTATAGAGGGAACTGCTAGAAAATAAGATGACAACCTAGTTTATAGTTTTTAAGGGAGCAAAACAAAACTATAAAGTAAGATATATACAAGTGAATATGATAAAGCAATTATATTAAGGCTAGGGTGACAAAGATGATCTCACAAAAGAGCTTGTTCGCCAGCTATCTCCAAATGCACGTCGACCTACACACAAGAAGAAGGAAAATTGTTGGGGGGCTATATAGGGGCCTACCTTAGTTAGACCCCCATTTTAGTGTTTCCACCTCCATGGATAGCCAAGATATCAACTGTAGAGAAAAGTATGATAAAGAAAGAATGAAAGTAAAGAACAAAATAAACACTACAAAACAATAATGTGCTACTCAACCAAATCATAGAGGAGAGGAGTGAAATTTCTTACCACCTCCACCAAAAGCTCACTAGCTAATGGAGGAGAAAAATAAAGGACTCAAGCCTTTGTTGCAATGGTGTTGTTCCACACTTGCTCTACAAAGTTGATGGAGTGTTGTTGTTACTACTATGAAGTGCCAAAGTATTGCTTGAAGGAAAGAAGTGAGTGATAGAATGCTTAGGGGGTGATGGATGCTAAGAGAATTCTTAGAAAATTGTGAAGCTTGCTAGAGGATGAAATGAAGGAATGAAGAGTGTTTTTGAAGGTGGAATGAGAAAAACAACTATATTCAGGTTGGTCGGTCGAAGGGGGCATTAAAAACTGACCCTAATGGGAAGTGTAACACCTCTGCCAACTTTAGATATAAGAATCTATTAGGGACATAAGCACGCCACACAAATGTTTGTGTGTCACACAGGAATCCCCAATAATTATTCATCTACCAATGCAAAAGACAAATGCCAAGTGGAATGAAGGCAGCAAGTTGATGTGGAATTTTTCCTTCAGATTTGGTTTTCTAAGGTGAGGAAGTGTAAAAGGGGAGTTTGCATAAGGGGTAGAAATTCGCTCCTATACACATAGTATATATATGATACTATATAATGAGAGAGATACAAGCAATTGTAGAACTCTTCTATAACTTGTATGGTAAAGACTAATATTTTTGTTGTATTTTTTTTCTATTAGTGATTGTTTGGGGATTTGGTTCAAAGGGAATAAAACTATTTTAAGCTATGGTGCTAATGGATTTTTCTATTAAAGTAAAATTTCAGCCATTTTCTAATTTTTTTTGATTGGCAAGGTAGATTTTAGTGGTGGTTTTCTATTTTTTTATTTATAAACTGTTATGTCGACCAATAAGCAATGAACAGAGGAAAAAATCTCATATCTTACTAATGTTTATAGGTTGTTTTCATGTCTTACAAAGGATTATTTCTAGGTAGGTGGCATTCTTGAGAGGATTTCACATGCCTCACCCCTGCTATCACATTTTGCATTCATGGCTACCAAACAAATGTTTACTTCCTTGTTTATTCATTGCAAAGGATTACCTCACATGTTTACTCTAGTATTAATTCTATGTAATGGATTTTGAGGCCTAACCTGTCCTTCGACTTCCCTTCATTTTGTGCAGTGCTCTTCATTTTCATGATATTTTTATTAGGAATCTAGGGTTTTGAAGCAATTTTCAATCATCATCAAAATATAATCAATGGTTGTAAACATTCTTTGAGCTAGCAAGTATTTAATGCTATAAGATTCTCTATATTTTGTGTCTATTTTGCAAATAGTTTCTAGGGTTTTTAGGGTTTTTTAGAAATATTTAATTATAGATTTTTAGTCATCCAACCTTGTATCCTAAAGTAAGAATACAACCCATGCTATATTTGTATGAGCTCTGGTTCCAAGTCCATGTATTAAAATTAATGAAAATTAACAAGTCTGACATTGGACTCCAAAATCCATGGACATATACACCATAAAATTGTACAATGTTCTATATTACAATAGTAGTGGTATGCTCCCTGAATTCTTACAACTACATATAGATTTACATAAATGTAATCTATCTAACATGCACACTATGTTCAAGACTATGTATGAGCCCATCTCCATGCCTTCAAAAATGTTATCTTCATCACTCAAAATTTTATTGGCAGAGAGATAATCAAAGCTAACTTACTACAAAGTGTAAACAAAACACTATCTTAGTAAAAATTCCATTATTTATTAGTTACAAACTTACAACAACTCTGAATTCTTAGCATTTTTTTACCTCAAACAGTAGTAGCTCTTCAAAAAGGGACCATATAATGTAAACAAATGAAGTGAAATGGTGAAATCTTATTGAATTTGTTTTAACTCACCGAATTTTCCATCTATATTTGGACCACACCTTACCAAGGATGAAAAGGACTCATGAAGTGCCATAGCAACTCTAGGCATTTACCATGGATTTGAATCACACAAATAACCCTAGATGATTTTATCAACAACAAAAAATAGATCCTTACATCAGCCAAACCCTAGATGACTATTGTTGTCATTGATATATACTTGAAAGCTAGATATATAGAGTGTGCCAAAGCTTCCATTACCCATATTTGAATAGTTTATGCCATATCTGCTACTATAGACAACTAGAACAAGTGTTTTTTTGCTGTAAAAGGTTTCAAACTTGTTGAAATGAGGTCAAGTGCTTATTTTTGTGACTCATGACACTCCAAAGATACCTCTTCCATGCATCGATAATACTTAAACCGGTATATACCTTCACTAGGAATGTCTACTTTTATTTAGTATGACTTATCAACACTCAAGGGTGCAATCCTAAGATCTCTGCTTATAGAACTCCCTTAAGCATGCAAATAATGCTTTGTTCTTCTACAAGACTATTATAGTTGTGAGTTTCCAACCAATTGATTGCTTTGTGATACCCAATTAAATGACTCAATCAACTTTTCCCTTTAAACACACACTAGGCATGTGATATTATCACTCTAAGTGACACACATGTTCACTAGGCACAAAATTATCTATTTTGATAGATTAGACACTGAAGGTGCATGATCGAATTGTTTCAATAACTTGCAAGTAGTTGTATTGTACCCATACATAATTTCCATATTGTGTTCAAATTCATTCTAAATCTTGTCATTTCCTCAGTCAAACAGTCATGTTTTGAAACATGTCTTGTTCATTTATGTCATCTTTGTCATCTCTTGGTCATGATTCCGCATGTTCAATATTTAGACCTTTCAATTGTTGGAAAGATTTTTGGTTACCATTGGAAGCACATTTGCAAGGTTTTGACAGTGAAACATTTTATCAATTTGTTGTGGATTGTGAAGTTATAATGCTACAATGTGGCCTTCTTCATTAACTTCTATTATGTTTTCTATATTTCTTACTAAGAGCATGAGAAGTAGAACCTTAAACAAGATTTCTCTATTATTACAAATTATCATTAGGTGTTGAATTTCATACCCAAGACTTGAAGATGAAGTAGTGTTCAAACCTCTATTGGTGTCTCTTACATTATTAAAGACTTCCTCTTTTTAAAGGATTCATTAATTGCTTTTTATGATCACTCTAGAAACATGTGGCTTCGAGACAAGAAGTGTACTAGCCTTTGCTTTGGGGTATCTATGATGTCATTTTTTAATTTCCCTCAATATCAAATCTTCTATTCTTGTTCACACTAACGGTGAAGGAACACTCACCTTGGGTATTGGTAGAGATTTACAAGAAGCCACTTGGAACATTGAGGACAAAATCCGACAACCAAAGCTTCACTGGAGGGCCATCTAATTTGAATTTTGACTACTTTTTGCTTGTTTCTTAGATTTTGTCTCTATATTTTTGTTGAAAAAGATATGGCCTCAAATTTGTGTTTAGTTTGTGGACTATCAATTTGTTTCTTAGTTTTTAGTGGTAGTGGTGTTATATCAATTTTTCCTGCAACTCCAATTATCCCCTTCCTAATAAATTATAAAAGCAATTTTGTAAATTTTTGGTGGTTTATATGGGTCTCTCAGACATTCCAAATGTTTGTTGATTACAAGGGTGAATACTAGATACAAAGTGTTATATCTCTGTTATATACACTTGTTTACATATTCCAACATTTGAATAAAATGTCAAGAAAAAAAACATATATATACAACTTTATATTTGAGTTTATAATTAATGGAAAGAGGGCAATGCCAAATTTTTTTCCTGTTTGAGTTTATTATCATAAGAAAAGAAAATTCAAATGTTTAACCATGTCAACATATTGCATCATAAGAAAATAGTTTAATTGTAGAGTAGAAAAGTGTCTATATCCTTTTAGTGAGTGCTTGATACATTTTTTGTATACCAAATAAACCCATTGTCTTTAATCATTTTGAATAGGCAACTGAAGAATCTGGTATCTCTAATACCCCAATATTTTTAGATCTAATTTTCATTTATTGGGAATATATTGAAGCAACAACTATGGAGAGATTGGTTATGTTTCATCTTATTTTAAAAATAATTATGCTTTGTTAGGGTTATGTAATATTTTTCTACAAACTCTACCTATTTTTTCTCATTAGCATTGTTGACAACATGACACAATTTGTGCAGAATCTTGAGATAAGTCAATTGTCATGGTTTCAATGAGTATTTTTTATGAATCTATACATAGCCAAATGATTTTTGGTTGTGTTTTATTTCATTCTAAAATAATTTTATTGTTATGTGTTGTATTGTTTGATTGTAATAGGGACAACTTCAATCCATGTCAATGCACTTGTTAGACTTCCAACTTACTTAACTATTGATCTGATTACCATGGAATTAGGCCTA
>VDFB02391422.1:0-22486 GCA_007258455.2 Sequoia sempervirens
TTGAGGTACGCTTAGATCTATCTCCGAATATCACATTTAAGATTGTGAACCCATAAATGTCTATCTTCGACCAAACATCCTCTTTTACGCAGTTGTCTTTATTGGATGGTATGAGTGCAAGGATGAATCCGGATGTGTTTACTTGGAAAAAGATTCTTCCAATCATAAGAGATAGGTACAAGAAAATCTTTCATGTAAAAAGTGTCATTTTCACTTGAATGTTTGAAATGGGGAGTTGGAATTTCTTTGTATATACAATGTTACCATGTACATACTTTTACATCCTATTTTTGGTCACTCTTTGCCATTGATGTCAAAGGGGAGGAGAGGAGTAAAAAGGGAAATGCCAATGATGATAAGGGGAAAGAATGATTGTTTTGTAAATTTTGGCACATGTTGCCATCAATGAAAAAGGGGGAGATTGTTGGAAGAATGAAGAAGAATGGATAACTATATAGTTTTTGTGTTGTCATTGATGTCACCATGTTATACGAGTTGTGACTGCAAGACTAAGTCATTGTTTGATCCGATATTTTGATCTGATATCTGAACCGGTATATAGTTTACATCCTCTGGTATTTTGGTCCGCAATCCTCTGCGGTTGATAGTTGCTGCTTGCGGTTTTGGGAAATATTTTATGGATATTGAAAGCATGTATGTTTATAATCTCTCATGCTCTAGTGCTTGTATGGTGTATCGACATTATTTTGTTGATTGCATTTTCTATTAATCCTATCTCTAGTCGACCTCATGGATAATTGGTGGTGAATTAATTTTGTTATGCAGATATATGTGTGACCTATCTTAGGTCTATGCTAGCACGATGTAGTGTGTTACATGTTTTGATTTATTGTTTGGAAAGATTTTGTGAAAGCTTGAAGCCAACGGTTGGTATTTTTAGTAAATAAGGATCACATCTAATTAGGCCAACCTAATTGATGCTTGTGAATATGTCAGATATATATGTAGGAAAATTTTGAAGATTGAGAAGAATGAGGAATGACATTGATGCGAATGTGAAGAAGTGCGAAAAATGATGAAGTGTGTTAAGTCAATCTATTGAGCATCACTGGAACTGTATCAACACTTGTTAGGTGCACTCTCATTAGTTCATTTTGGCTATGAAGCCAATTTTTTTTTGTAATCCTTTTCTGTAGGCAATGAGCCTCCTTGTGTAAGCAGTGAGCTTTTGTATTTAGACAATGAGCCTTATATATTCAGTTTTGCTATTAATTTATATTGTGAGTTAATCCTCACCATGGTTTTTCCCTTATTGGGTTTCCCATGTAAAATCTGGTGCTCATTGTGTTGATTTTTCTTTTTGTTATCTACATTTCATGTTCATACTTAATAACAAAATAGTGTGGGTGTGAAGTTGATAAGTGTTTAAAGTTTTGTGTTTGAATTTGGTGACAACTGATTCACTCCCCCTCTCAGTTGTCTTGCACCTTTTAACATTCTATTGGTTAGCGAACCTTCATATTTGGCACACTAAGCTAAGAAATTTTATCATAATTTAAATCTATAAGAATATGGGATAGGAACATCTCTATGAACTCTTAGTACCACAAAGTTTGAGAGAGCATAGAGTCCATGTGAACATAGGGACAATCCTTTTTGGAGTAAAGGAGTCAACCATGATCTCTGTAGACACCTAAAATTATTTGCATCCAAACCGCACCCAATTTTATCTCCTAATATTAATTAAATAAACTTAGTAATTTTTTAATTAATTTTTCATTTATTCTTCTTCCCTCTATAGTCCACCCTTAATTAAATAAACTCACATTTATTTAATTTTCTTGAAAATCGTTATTAATTATTTAGTTGACTAAAACTAATTAGTTAACTAATTAATCCACTTTCCCAATCCAATGTATGCTTAAGACATGGTCAAACTTGTATTCACTTTTCCCATCCATCCCACTTCTCCAAAAATAATCTCATATAATCCTATCCATTATTTTCTCTAAGAAAATCCTTGTTTCATATCTCCAAAAAATGATTTTTTGGACTTCTAAACTGTACCTTTTTTATCCTCACCCTTTATCTCTTTCCAAGAAAATCTTGTCCATCCAAATCCCTTTAATCCTTTCCCTTTTCAAGTACATTAATCAAAATTTTCCACTTGGACCCTCACTCTCTCCAATACTCTCAATCATCCTCAACTAGTGAATGGGAAGAGGCCCACTATCGAGGCTCTTGTGTCTGTTTCTTCTTTTGTTGTCATCTCTTCCTCGATGCTTCCTCCTCCTGCTCTAGCTCAAGAGACAACCCTTCCATTGATAACTATTGTGAAGGATGTTCCTATAGTTTGCTAGTAGCCTCCAATCTCTTCTCAAGCCATGTCCTCTACTTCTCATAGCCGACTTATCAGCTTGTGCATGATTGTAGGTGCTAGTAAAAGGCTCTAGCCACAAAGCACATCACCTCAAAAAAGAGTGAGGAGGAGCATGTTGTCTTTGCTTTTGTTTCTTCTCTTTCTCTTCTTTCTTTTGTTGTTCCTACTTTAGTTCACATCACTTTTGTTTTGCTTTCATCTCCTTCAGTGGGTCTTGATGATACTCACCCCCAAAAGGGTGTAGGTCTTCATCACTCCCTTCATGGAGCCTCCTCTTCTAGTGTCCCTCCCAGACATCCCTCCCTTCTCGCAACCTATTGACATGCCTAAAACAAAGTTGGTGTCCTTTGCGGCTCTTTCTTCTTCTTCCTCCACTTATGATTCTTTTTGTGGGGATCCTGCATCCTATGATGAATCATAAGTTGGAGGATGACCTCACTATGTGTGATGGTCATAAGAAGGGTTCCCATTCTTCAGAGGCTAGTTTTGTCTTGGCTTGTTCCATCCTTGTGATAGAGGTAGCCCCCCACTTGGAGTTTTTCACTGCCCCTTTTGTTGAGGCCGACAATGACTCAAACGTCTTATCTTTCTCCTACTAAGTTGACACAAGGCACTCCTGAGAAGTGCATGTTCAACTTAGTGGATGATATCCCAACTTTTTCCTTGATTTTGGCAAAATTGATGACCTTTTCTTCATAGGAACTCAATGAAGAGGACATCAAGGGGCCTTCTTCCTTTTCTCTTGTTTCAGGTGAGTTAGAGGGTACTACCCTTGCTATCCCTCCCTTGCAGGCTCATTCTCCCTCCCCTTATAATGATCTAGATTGGGAGCAGGATGACCTTCTAGTCGACGAGGACTAGGGTGGCACCTCTTCTTCATTTGTAGATTATATTTTTTGTGTGTTTGTGTTCCCCCATGCTTGTCCTTTTATGTTTGTGACCCTACCTCGAGGACCCTTGCTACCCTTTTAGGTACTTGAATATAGGTGCAAAAATTTGTCGCAAACCTCTTCTATTTGTGTCATCATTCTTCTATGTGTCATAATCTTACTTTTTGATATTGGGGACTGTATTGTCATAAAATTGTACCCCTTGCAATTTCACATACATTATTATATCCTCTTTAGTGTCCACTCTCTTATCATTTGTGTAGGTTCATTTTAGCCCTTGTATCAACCTTTTTCCCCTCTTAGAATGCTCAGGACCCTTTTTCAGCAACTACCTCTACACGTTAGCTTTGCATAAAACTTTGTGCCTTTCCCATTCTCGTCATTTTGTAGTGTGATGTGTTTGGACACTAGCACGTCACGCAGATGTCTATGCACCGCACTAGCATCATGTGACATTTTGACATTCAAACAACTATCTTCAAGTGCCTTGCCACTTATCAGCTACTTTTGTTGGTGGTAATGACCTGGGACACCTTGTAATGGCTCAGAAAGCTTCTTTTCCCTCCTATTCTCTCTTTAAAAGTTGTCTTTTCAATTCATTTGGTCTTCTAGCTTCTTTATAACTTCTTGGCTTCCCTCTTGGACATTCTCTTCTCTTTCTTGCTCTCTTGCTTGCTATAGTAGCCTCAAACTCTCATATTCTTACAACACTCTACATTGCTCTCTTGGCTCTCACAACTTTGTCTCTTTCCTTGGCTTCCTCAAGCCTTGCAGGTGATATCTATCTTGTGCCTTATGTCTTTGAGTATCTTGGGGTTTCTCACATCCCCTATCTATTGCATCTCTATTTTGTGATACAGTTTCTCCTTCTTGAGTGGGGATTTCTTTTATCACTCTTTTGTTCATTTCATTTTTGCTTATTATTTCAATCTATGTATCTAGTTGTCCAAGGAGGTGGGAACATCAAAATGAGGGTTTGACTATGACAAACCGCTAAACAGCCCCAACATTTTTCCTCGATCTTATGTGTGCAAGTATTGAAGATATTTCTTTGTTGGAGGATTCATTGCTTGGTTGTTGTAAGCATTCTCTTTCTCTCCTTCTCTCACTTTATCATTTATGTTTTGATTAGTTTACTTCATTTCTCTCTCTGTTATTCTCTACTACTTTCTCACATTCTGGAAGTTCTTAGTAATCAAATTGTTAGTAGTCGCTTTGCTGTTTTCTATGATATTCCCGGTTCCTAGTCCACACAAGACACTAGCACACCTCTAGGACCCTAGTGCACCACATTGTTGTTGTTGTTCTGTGCTATCCTCCTTTGGCCAAGAGCCCACCAGTTTGTCCAAAAAATCTCTGTGACCTACTCTTTTTGATTTTGGAACTCTCACCTTTACAATTTGAGGTAGTTTAGGGTAGTTCATTCCCTGACACTCTCTTGAGAATAAAGAGACTCATGAGCAGTGAATCCCCCTTCTCTACATTTTGGTGAACCCCATTTCTTACTATTAAAGTGATGTGTCAACCTTCGACTGACTTGTCTAGGTATTGTTTATTATATTTAACTTATTATTTTCAAAATGAATTTAATGTCTTATTTTATCACTTATATTTCTATTTTTATTCAAAGCATTAATGTTGTTCCATTTCATGCATGTGATGGTGACTTGGCTTTTCCAATGTTACTTGGTATCTTTGATCCTTCTCCTGAAAGTCCTCTTGCTTCAGAGGATATTTTGTTACAAGAAGATGAAATCATTGACACTTTTCTTAACATGACTCTACCTTCTCTTCATTCCAATGCACTCTCTTCTAGAGATGATGCATTAGTGAATGATGAAGCTTATCTCTATTCCAATGCACTCTCTCCTAGAGATGATGCATTAGTGAAGGATGAATCTTGTCTCTATTCCAATGCACTCTCTTCTAGAGATGATGCAATAGTGAATGATGAAGTTCCTCTCATATCGGATCCTCCAAGGATGGATGTTAAGCATATTTCTTTGAATGATTCCTCTATAATTTGTAAGGAATCTATAAATTTCATCTATGTCTCATCCGCCCCTCAAAGGCATAAGAGACTAGTCATTTACCTGACTCTGGCTAGTCCTTCTCCTAAAAGGATTTGTTCTATTAATGGTGTTCCATTTGATAGTGATTCTCCTAATCTTTCTAAGGTCCCTGTTATAGAGCAGTAGCCCATACTTATAAGACTAGAAGGAATAAACAAAATGTTGACCAACTTACTTCCTTACCACCTTCTCAACCAAGCCTTCCTCAAGCACCTAAACCTACAACTAAAGCACCTTGTGATTATGATCTTGTCAAGCACCTCTGTGTTACTCTGACTAAGATCTCACTGTGGGACTTGGTTCAGTCTGCTCCAATTTATCAAGGTATGCATTAGGAAGCCTTGCAAAAAAATCTCTTTCCTTATTCCGCTAGGTTGACGAATGTTAATGCATTGATAGCTCATATTCATGTGGATTCTTCAAATATTACGTTCTATCCACAAGAACTCATGCCCCTGGAAGTACATAAGCAAGCAAAGCCTCTAATTATTATAGTCTACATTGATAAAATTGGCATTAGACATACTCTCATTGACATTGATTCGACGCTCAATGTATGTAGCATTGATTTGTTACCTAAAATTAAAATCAATTCAGCCTCTCTTGCAATTTCTTTAGTTGTCATTCATGGGTTTGATAATGTTAGGTGAAAAGGTCTAGGTACAATAGTATTACCTTTGCAGCTTGGACTCATTACCATACCCACCCTTGTATATGTTATGTTAGAAAAGTTACCATATAATATTCTCTTCGATAGACCATTGATTCATGCTATGGGTGCGGTCCCATCTACCTTGCATAAATCTGTTAAGTTCATTTGTAACAATCAAGTAATCACAATTAGGGCTGACCCTGAGGCTATACACTTATGTGAGATGGCAACTACTGGTCAGGATTTGGTTGTGCCTACTCTTATCCCTTTAGTGTCTTCTAATGTGTTGATGTCTACTCCATCGACATCTATTACAAAAGATACACTCTAGGTAGATGTCCCTAAAGAAGATCCTTTTAAAGCAAGAAATATTAAGTCTGCTCCTTCTACCTTTTCTGAAGAGAATGCATGTCTTGGTGGTGATTGGGGTTCTTTAGAATTTACAAAATCCTTCACTAGGGAATATAAAGTCGACCCGATCCACTTAAACCTTCTGATAACATCATCCAAACCCGCTATCAAAGATGGTTATTATTTTGTATCGTGAGATAATGTGAACAAAAATTGTAATGTTCTTAATTTTGATCCTCCCCCTTTTGAGGAAGATGATCACACTTCTATTAATGAGGCTAATGTTGGTAGTCCTTTCAAGAAGGTTGATGATCTTGTAGAGGAGTATGATCCCCATTGCTCGAACAATGCTCTATATGAATATCCTCCTCCTTCCCAATATTTGCAAACACGTTATGACCCTGGCTTTAAACTTGTCTCTAAATATGGCTATGGGCATAAAGGTTGTGGGCATAACAAACAAGGAATTCAAGTCTCTATAGAATGTGTACCTCGTAAATGTAATTTGTGGCTTGGTTGCTCAAATGAATGATCTAAATGGAAATCGTCATTGAATGTTGACATGATTTCCACTCAGCCCCATTCTCTTGAATTGATTCATCCTCCTTTATCTGCTATCTTCATTTCTTCTTCTTGTGAGCAGTCAAGCTTTTCTCCACAAGAGAAATGGTTGCTTCTTGCTCCTCATTCTTTACCTGAGCAAGAGCATATTTTGTTGAGGCTTCTAAAATCCCACTTGATTACTCTTCCTCCTCTTACACATAAGAAATTTCATAAGCATGATAAAGCAAAACTTTCTTTTTTTGCATACGATTGAGATCCTGGCCATTCCACTAGTGAATGTAAGGCCTTGAAGGACAAAATACAACTTCGTGATTCTGGTGCCATCACCCTCTTGTTTGTTGATGCATATGTCTCTTCTTTGCATGACAAGTGATATCGAGGTTTGCCTCTATCTTGTTTGTTCTAAGCATTTTCTCATGAAGTTCTCACACCTCCCTTTTGTAGTATCTTACATGATTCTCCTCCCCTGTATGCTAGGGGGCAGTGATAACTTGTTCTGGAGATGTGTGTCCTTCTTAAGGACCCCCTCTCTTCTCTCTATCTTTCAATTGGAGCGTCCCTTGAGTGGACCCCTTTTCTTTTGAAGGATTCTCAAGGGACCCCTTTGAAAGCTTGGCCTTCAATTGTTGACTATTTGTGTGACTATCTGTTTGCTTGCATGGCTTTTTGCTATCTAACATGTTTTGTCTGCGGATTAACATGTTGCTTTGTGTACGTGTGCATGTGAAGCTGCTTTTCAATCAACCTTGCAAAACTGAGTACCTGTAAAGCCCCATCAAACTATGTCGAGCCTCTTACATCTGGCTTCCTTCAAGACCGAGCACCTGGGGGTGCCTCCTTTGCAAGTTTGAGGACCTGTGAAGCACTTACATCTTGTGGGATCTCTTTGTTCAACTCTATAGGAAAAATCACCTATAGAGCCTTTTGTTCACCTTTCTGTAGGTCTAAGGGACTATGGCACATTTTGTTCAAATCTGTATAGGGTCGAGTGCCTATGGAGCTATCCCTCTCTCTTCTCTTCTCAATTGTGTATACCAGATCGAAGATTTGCATCTTCTTCATCCTAAGTATATACCTCTTTCTCTCTTTGAAATTTGTTGCTTCCCTGACTTTTGGGTGCATTCTTCTCTTTAAACAATCAATCCTTACATTCTTCTCTTCATTTAAGAATCCCTCTATGTGTTATTTCTTAATTTGGGGACGATGCATAGTATTGAGACAACCTTCTACATTGAGGTCTCTTTCACTTTGCTAACTAAAATCCTTTAGTTTTTTATGTGTCTTTGTGTATGCGTTATCCATGTATATGTTCTAACCTCATGATGTAATGACATTTTATGTTGTAACATTGTTGTCTTGTGTAGGTCTTTCTTGTCTAATGCATTTGTTTTGTAGGTCTTCAACCTAGGGGAATGCTTCCTTAGTTTGAAGAGTTATCTGCTTCCTCTACAATATCCTTTTGGCATCTTGATGTTATTTATGTTTAGTAGATTTCCTTTAGTGTGCATATTAATGTAGATTCATATGCTTGCTAAAGTGGGGGAAAAATTTAATGTAAAATCGCACCCCTTGCAATTTCACATACATTCTTGTATCCACTTTAGTGTCCACTCCCTTAGCATTTGTGTAGGTTCATTTTAGCCCTTGCATAAACCTTTTTCCCCTCTTAGGATTCTCAAGACCCCTTTTTAGCAGCTACCTCCACACGTCAGCTTTGCGTCAAACCTTGTGCCTTTCCCATTCTCATCATTTTGTAGCATGATGTGTTTGGACACTAGCACGCCACGGAGACATCTGTGCATCACACTAGTATCCTGTGGCATTTTTGCATTCAAACAACTATCTATGAGTTCCTTGCCACTTGTCAACTACTTTTGTCGGTGGTAATAGCCCAAGATGCCTTGTAATGGCTCGGGAAGCTTCTTTTCCCTCCTATTCCCTCTTTAAAAGCCATCTTTTCAATTCATTTGGTCTTCTATCTTCTTGGCTTCCCTCTTTGACATTCTCTTCTCTTTCTCTTGTTCTCTTGATTGCTACAATAGCCTCAAATTCCCACATTCTTACAACACTCTACATTGCTCTCTTGGCTCTCGCAGCTTTGTCTCTCTCCTTGGCTTCCTTAAGTCTTGCAGGTGATATCTATCTTGTGCCTTATATCTTTGAGCATCTTGGGATTTATCACATCCCCTATCTATTGCATCTCTATTTTGTCATACGGTTTATCCTCCTTGAGCATGAATTGATTTTATCACTCTTGTGTTCATTTCATTTCTGCTTATTATTTCAATCTATCTATCTGGTTTTCTGTGGAGGTGGGAACATTGAAATGGGGGTTTGACTGTGGAAAGCCTCTAAATAGCCCCAACATTTTTCCTTGATCTTATGTGTGTAGTTATTGAAAATATTTCTTTGTTGGAGGCTTCATTGCTTGGTTGTTGTAAGCATTATCTTTCTCTACTCTCGTTTCATCATTTATGTTTTTCTTAGTTTACTTCATTTCACTCTATTATTCTCTACTACTTTCTTGCATTCTGGAAGTTCTTAGTAATCAAATTATCAGTAGTCGTTCTACTATTTTCTATGATATTCTCAATTCATAGTGCACTTAGATGCTAGTGCACCTCTGGGACCCAACGTGTCACACTTTTGTCCTTTTTCTATGCTATTGTCCTTTGGCTGAGAGCCTGTTAGTTTGTCCATAAAATATATGTGACCTACTCTTTCTGATTCTAGAACTCTCGCCTTTACAATCTAAGGTAGTTTAGGGCAATTCATTCCCTGGGACTCTCTTGAGAATGAAGAGAAATGTGAGCAACGAATCCCCCTTCTATACAGGGATGATGCAAAGTGTTGGGGGAATTTATGTCTTCTTCCATGTTGACCCAATTTTTATTTTTACTTTTTCTTCATGTGCTCTTCTTCACATTCTAAGAATTTTGGGGATTGATGGCAGTTTGTACATATACTCTATTATATCTATCTATTTATATCTATGAACAGTTCTGACCCCGAATTCTCAGATCCCCTTGTTTCTTGATTTCTTCATCTTTGTCTATCTACTTCTTGATGTGGTTTCAATGTGTTTTCCCTCATGTGTGTGACAACATACCATAGATACATTTCACTATGTGTTTCATCCTTTCTCTCCTTAGGATTCCATGTGCTCCTCCGCGTAGCACACACCATCTTAGGTGGGGGCTATCATGCTTTTCTAATTTTCAATAAGGAAAATTCTTTCAAAAGGATTACTTGGTGTCAAATTTCTTTATAATGGATTCCTTGACAAAAGAATCCCTTGTTGAAACTCTCATTTTCCAAAAGGAGTATTTTTTCTAATGAAAGAGTTTGAAAACTTTCTTTTGAAAAAGGAGCATTCTATCCAATGGATTCCTTGACAAAAGATATTTCAAAAGGATTCCTTGATGACATAATAACTTGTAGAAAATTGTGTTTCTTTCAAATGTCATGTTCTTTCAAAAGGGCCCCTTGGTGTCTTGATGTTTTGAAGGGTTCTCTACTAAAAGAACCCCTTTCCAAAAATTTATTTCTAAAAAAGGATGAGTTTTTTCATTTTCATACTTTTGGAGAGCATCTTGCATTTTTTCTCTTTTGGATAGGATTTTTTCCTATGGTTTATTTTATTTTTATCTATTTTTGAAAGATTTATTTGTACATGGGTACCTAATCTGGCTTTGTATCTAGTACCTATTCTTTCATGTTTTCTCATTCTTCCTAATTTGCAATTAAGGGGGTGTTGGTGTGAATGGGATGTTTTACCTAGTCGATTTACCTCTTATGTCCTATTCACATGTATTTAATTAATTTTACTTAGAACATTATCACTTTATGTCTCAAGTCATAATATTAAAACACATGTCATTATATTTTCTTATGACTCACCTTAGTCAGTACAACCAAAGGGTTCTCATTGTAATGTCAATCAATCATATTCATATACATATACTATGTATATAGATCCTTTGATAGAATATAATTGCTCACTCATGTTTTTCATCTCTTGCACTTTCATTGAAGTTCCTAAATCTTGGGTGGTAATCTACATAGCCACATTTTACATCCATTATAGAGTATTCTATACCAACTCTTACACAATAAGAATTAAAATATCATATTATCTTTGAAATGACAAAGGTATATGATTTATATTTATGACAATTATTAATTGAGTTAAAATTTCATTGGGAACAATCCACTACCCCTTAATATGACAATTAAAGTTTCATCCACACAACACATAATATTACGGAGCATCAACTGTCAAACACATTCATTTGTATGCATTTCCTCTACAATATCATCCAAGAAGTGTGATGCAAATTTAAACTTATCATAAAGAGAACCAAGTCACAAATATTTTTACTAAAAATTAAGTTAAAGGTCAAGTAGTTCATCTTTAATAATGCAAGAAATGATGAAATTCACCATTGAGTGGGAGTAGTCTAAACTTGCTTGTTTCCCTACTTCCCCTAGTTGATATTAAAAGATTATATTGATGATGAAATATTCTATGACCATGCAATTTAGGATTAGGTTTTAATTTCATACCCTTAGTTATATTACAAGTAAACCTTAGTTGAATAGTTTAATAAATATTTATTATCTTTGTTAAAGTAGATTTTTTTTAATCCTTGGTCAATGTCTTGTATACATATTTTGAATGTGTTCTCTTTTTTACATGTATATTTTCTAGTTGCTTTCAAGTAGTTTTGATTAGAAGAATATTAATTAATTTCTTTTATCATTTTTTAATAAATAGATGGTTCTATTTCAGTGTAATTCATAATATTGATTAATCTAGTTTATTTCTTTCATTTAGTTTTTTTTTTTGCATGTTTGTATAAAAACTTTGCTAATATTATTTTGTAAGTTCTTTGTGTGTTAAAAATTTGTGGTTAAGCTGATTTTGATGAATATAATAGGTTTGAATTATCTTCTACTATCTTATATTCTTTGCACCATTTCATTTTTTCTAAAAATTCCTTACAAGTAAACAATAAATCTTAGATATATTTTGTAATCTTTGAATCCTTTGAATCAATTTGATGTTTTACTAATAATCTTTTAAAACTTATTATTATAAATAATATATTTACATTTAATACAATATATAATATACAATTTATATTTATTTTTAATCTTTGAAATGAAAAAGGTATAAGATTTATAGAAATGTCAATTGTTGATAGAGTTCAAAAATAATTGAGAACAATCCATTAATCTTTCATGCGACAACAAAAATGCCATCCATACAACACATAATCCTATGAGGCATCAAAACACATTCATTTCTTCTACAATATCTTCCAAGACATGTGATAAATAAGTGGAATTAACATAAAGATGATTAAGTTACAACATTTTTACTAAATAATTAAACTAATGATCAATTATGTTCACCTTTAATCAATGCAAGAAATGGTGGTATAGTCTATCATTTTCCTTTCCCTAGTTCCTCTAGTTGATATTAAAGGGTGATATTGATGAAGGACCCATGTACTTTAGGCTTAGGCTTTATTTTCATATCCTAGGTTATATTGCAAATAAAGTTTAGTTGGATAATTTAAAATAAATATTCATTATTTTTATTAAACTAGAAATGTCTATGTTTATATTCTTGATCAATGTCTTGTATACATTCTTTGAATATATGATCTTTTTTAACATGTATATTTTTTTTGAATATGCACTTTATTTTATATGTATATTTTCTACCTATTTTTAATTAAATTTTATCAAGAGAATATTTTACCTTTTTTATTATGTTTTTAATAAATAGGTGATGATATATATTTCTTTTTTCTTTTCTTTTTTTAACTCAAAGGTATCCCTGCAACTTAGTCCAGCGGCCTCCCTTGTCTTACCTTGGGCTTACTTAATCTGTACTTTATTTCTTTCATTTTGTTTTTCTTTATTTTTCTTTATATATTTGTATAAAAACTTTGTTAGTATCATTTTGTAAGTTCTTTGTGTGTGAAAAAATACTATATAAAAGCTGAATTTAATGAATATAATATATTTAAATTATATTTTACTATCTTATATTCTTTACACCTTGTCTTTTTCTTTGATATATTTGTTTAATCCTTAAAACCTTTGAATCTCTTTAATGTTTCATAATAATTTATTTTAAAATTTATAATTATAAAATTAGAATTAAAAACACAATATAACAATCCAATGAAATCACTATAAAAAATTACAAAATTACATCACAAATATGCAAATTTTTCCCAATAATTTTAATTTTAAAATTCAAACTTTATTAATTACAAAGAGGAGACTTCAATGAAACTAGTAAACTTCATATTAAATATGACAAAAGTTATTAAAAATATTATCTACACCAAAAAGGAAGTTTGGTCAGTGGACAAACATTACATTAACTTTTATGTGTAAAAATCACATAAGATTTTATTCCACATTATATTTGGAAAAAAAATTATGTGTACGTCCAAACTACAAACATTTTTAATGATTACTAAAGGAAATGATTTTGTAAAAGAAAAAGAAAAAGGTATGTGGGGACCTTGGAAAAGTAAATGAATAAGAAGAAAAAGGTTTGCACTCACATTGAGGTATCCTATGCTTAAACTCATTTCTAAATCATTACTAATTTGTCCTTTTTATATTTCATACCTTGTACTCTCATGAATCTAAATTTTATATTTTAACTATTTTAAAAGCTGATTGATTTTCACTTTTATTAGACAAAGCTACTTCTTTTGAATTTTAAAAGAGTTTAATAATATTTATAATCATTAGGTTCTTAGTCTACATAATTTTTAGAGTCCTTTTAATCAAGATAATTTAAATTATAAAATATAGGTTTTTTTAAAATAATTTAATAATTTATTTAAGGAAGAATGTATTTATTTGTATAAAGATTTAATACAATGGATATTTTAAGAGATTTTTTAAATTTTTTTGTTAAGTTAATGATGTATGAGTAATTTAGATGTCGAGTAAGTCCGTAACACTTAAAGATATATGCTTAGTTTTTTTTTGTTTTGTTTTGTATATATATTTTGTATGTTTTTTTAAAATTATTAATGTTCAAGCTTATTTATGATTTTAGTATTGTATCTTAGCAAATTAAAAGAAAAATATATAATAATGTTTAATTAATTGGCTAAATAATTGTTACCACACAAATCATAATTACATGAAGAACAACCTAAACATGCACAATACTAGCTGAGACCAACTACTTCACTTAGAGGTCACACACAAGATCATACTAGGTTCTATAAGTCATGATTTACATTACGAAGTGGCATGAGACATTGATTTGTTGGATGAATATTCTAGATATTTATATCTCTTTTCCCTATCATTTTGTAAGGCTGGGACTAACTAGAATACATCATAATCAAAGCTAGATTACTCATTTGCACATTGGGACCACCATAAGTCCAACTAGAAAAATGTACTATGATTTCAACCAATTAAAAGGCCTAATTATCCTAAAGATTAATGATGGCAATTATGTGATATGGTTTATGCATAAGAGGTTGCATCTCTTGATTAAGAATGTTTAATGGGTATTGAAATTTAAATTGTAGTTGATTTATAGGTATTGATTGTATTGTAAGGCTTTTAAAGGCTTGAATGTATAGTCAATCGACATGATGTAACCCTAAAGATCAATAGAAGATATCATTTCTCAACATTTCTAAGTTTTTTTTTTATTTTGTTCTTCATTCATGTTTTTTTGTTATGTAAATGGTTATATGTGTTAAAGATATGGTTTAGACATCTCATAAATAAAACCTCCATCTTTAACCACATCAATTAATAAAATATCTTAATTTTATTTAAATTAATAAATAAAGTTGGTGATTATATGTGTACATGTCAATTCCCATTTATTTTTGGTCCCATGTTGAAGGATTGCCTTAATAAAATTATATAGAGATAAGAGACACACTTTTGTGATAATTTTGGCTCATTCCTCAATCCTTATTCTTCATGTATTTCCATATATTTGACCTTAGTCTAGCTCTATTTGTACTTATCCCTAGTCATTCATCTTGTCATCAACCCAAACATATATACACCTAATCCTTCATAATTCAACGTCCATTATCCTAGGTGAATCCCACAACAAGTAATTTCAATCCCTCATTAATGAAACTAACTCCAAATTTTAAATATTTAAATTCAAGTTGTTGTTCCCTCCCTTTTCCATTAATTGTTAAGAGATAACTTAGAACATTCTTGTACAAATATTTGTTATGCCTTAGTATTTGAAGACATTCATTTATGCATTTAAACATCACCCTATATTAGTCAAACAAACTAAGTGATAAAAGATCTTTCATAGGAATATTTGGATTTGGATTATTAAAAGGAATTATAATATACATCAAAATCATCTAAGGCACCTATTGGAATGTTCCCATCTTTTCTAATAAAATAATTAGGGTTTTGGTATTTCTAGTTTGTAGAGGTTTTCCTTTTATATCTTTTTACTAGAACCATAGTCCTTATGAGTAATAGATTTTTGTGTGCATTACTATTGTATTCTTCTATTTTAACATTGAATATTTTTCATAGTTTATTTGTTCACTTAAGTTTACATCCTGATATCCATGAATATTATCATCCTACTAGCCCTTAGCTTTTGATTGCTAGTAATTTCTCATGCTTGTTTTATTCCTTTTCTTATTTGGTTTTAGTAAAAATTTAAGTTCCCACTGAAATTGCATGTGTTTATTTCCTTTTGCATCACAAGGGTCCTTCACATGAAGTCTTTTGCTAAAATAGTGAGCTAGAAATATCATGCCATGTGTTCTTGAGTTAGCAATCATACCTACTATTTCATACAATGTTTTATTATCCCCACAATGATTTGATGGCTTATGATTGGCCCAATAATGCTTATTTGTGAGTGAAGGTTAGCCTCACTTTCACTCCCATGATCTATGATGGGTTTGTCTCCCCCAAGGAAATATGGATTTGGTTTTTAGCTAGAAGTGTTCTATTGCATCACATAGCTCCTTCACATTGTAGTTTTGAGTGAGGGCTCTATCTTCACCCTTATGATGTAGGATGACTTTGTCTCATCTAAGGAAATGTTGATTTAGTTTCCAATTTGGTAGTATTGTTGAATATCCAAGATCACGAGAGGGTAGATGGTTCTTAAACTTATTGAACAAATACCATCAATTAAATCCAATGCATATAGTAGTAGAGATAAGCATAATAGAACATGAAACACACATATGTAACACTTGTATTTTACATGGAAAACCCCAAAATGGGAAAAACCACGGTGGTGTTAGCTCACAATATAGTATAACAGGTTATAAAATATTACAAAGGGGTGGATGCTACTGAGGACTCATTGTCCAAAATGAGAGGCTCACGCCTATAGAATTTCAATGACAAAATGGCTTACAAGAAAATGAACCGATAATGTACACCTAACAAGTGTTGATTCAGTTTTGAAGCTCAGTAAACTGACTTAACACACTTCATCATTTTTGCACTTCTTCACTTTCTCATCATCAACATATTCTTCATCTACAATCTCAAAACTGTCCAATATATATAGTTGATACATCCGCAAGCATCAATTAGGTCGACCTAATTAGATGCAATCTTTTATTCACCAAAACTACCAATTGTCGGCTTCAAGAATTCAAAATATTTCCAAAGACACTTCAAATGTTCAACACGCTACATCATGTTGGCATGGACCTAAGATAGGTCACACATATATCTGCACAACAAAATTAATTCACCATAACATCAACTATCCATCAGGTCGGCTAGAAATAGACCTAATAGCAAAATGCAACAACAGAGTAATGAAAATTCGTCGTTCAAGCACCTGAATACGTAAGACTCTGAACATACATGCTTCCAACATCCATAGACCATTTCTCAAAGCCACAAGCAACAATAATTAACAACCGAGGAATCAAAATACCAGAGGATGATATTGTATACTAGTTCAGATACCGGATCAAACCTTGCAATTGCAACTCATATAACATGGTGACATCAATGATAACACAAAACAACAAAATTAGATGTTCTTCATTCTTCCAACAATCTCCCCCTTTGTCATTGATGGCAACATGTGCTAAAATTTACAAGACCTCTTATGTACAACACTTCTCCCCCTATCACTAGTATCCTCTTCCTCTATCACTTTTCACTCCCCTTGACATCAAGGGACAAATCGTGGCCCAAAAAAGAGATATTCTTCTTCATTCTTCCAACAAGTATTATACATAGTGGTAGAAAAATGGGAAATTATTATTGCATTATAGAGGCTCTTTGCATCATAATTTTGTTCATGTCGGTCCCACTTTCATATATGTGATGCACGATGAGAATAAAAGGAGAAATTTACTATATATAGTGGATTAGTTGTCAACTCAACTAGAAAATTGTTGTGTATTATTGGTCCATGCATTAATCACCCCAATAAATATAATGCTCCTATTGGTCAAAGTGTACATGTCTCTCTAGCAACACTAAGTGTAAAAGTAGGAGCAAGCATGTGGCATATCCATCATGTCATCATTTTTTCTGAATATTCCTAAATCAAACTCATGATGTGCTATAGAAGTGTGATATTTTATAAAATGGTTGGCATAGTTCATAATGTTTTAAAAATATGTAGTGTGCACCTAAATTTAATCCTCATTACCACATGTTATTTAAGGTATAAAATAAAATCATTTTAATATTCCAACTCATGCAAGAGGTATCAAAAGTGAGAATTGATGTCTTCCTCATCATTCTAGGTTGGAAAATGTGTTACTCATCACACCATTACCATTTTGATATTTTTTTCTCAGCCAAAACCTTGATGTAAAGAAAGTAAGCCAACAATCAAAAGATGACATGTGGATGAGGAGTTTTTAAATGTTTTAAATATAAAAAAAAGCTCAAATATTGAAATTGTAGCAACAAAAACTAGTACCTTCATTTTCCCACATCTAAGTATGAATAAAACACTTGGCTTAAGTAAAAATTCCCTTGCAAATAAGAAGAAAATGAAGCCATAGAAGAAATACATTCAAACAAGGAGAAAAATATCCTAGACTATGAAATGTATTAAACACCTTGCACAAAAGGAAAATGGACCATGTAACCATGAATGCAGTAGTTGAAACTATAATTCTTAATGGTCTTTATAACGTCCATTTCAGTTATTTTTTCTAAAATAATAAGGATATTTGCATGGGAGGCTATCAATTTTTGTTGGTTAATCTTGTGACAAGTCTCACCCATCTATGTAATATATTTGTAATCTTTTCTATATAATGAATGGATCTTTCATCTATAATAAGGTTGGAATAGCGAGGGAAAATGCCACCTGGTACTATATACCATATTTATTTGAGTAAACACCAATGTTTAATGTTGTCGATATATTTTGTACTATGATACTTATATTTGGTTGCATTAAATGAAAGACATTTTTATTACATAGTTATCTCCTTTGTTGTATTATTTATTCTTGAAGAGTACACCTTTTAGGAAGGCGAAAATTATTTTCCTATACATTTTATATAGGATTTATTGTTCTAGTTAGTACACTTTCAAGGAGAATGATAGTGTTTACAATATTGGTAGGGGATTATTTATTAAGTATATTTTTCAGTCAAATTATATTTTTTGGCTCAAGATATTGTAAGGAAATATTAGTCATTATAAGGTAGAGGTATATATTTCAAACCACTAGAAATATTTTTGTCAATGTAGAATGGTGGCAATACTTGGTGACTATGTATATCCTTGAATAGGCAATGATAAGTATATAGGAAACCTTATAATCCACTCATACTTAAATAATTTCAAATACTTGATGCATAATTTATTTTATAATTTATATTTATCATGCCTAAGAATTAAGAGTAAAAGAAAATTCTAAATAACTTGTATAATCTTGTAAATCCTTGCCAAATTTGCATTAATATCATATATTTATTTCACTTCAATAAACCTATCCAATGTGTGTTGATAGGGATACCCCCTAGGTCTTGTAAATCCTAAAGAGAAAGAGAGATCTAATTATCTCTTGTTCATTAGAAACCATCTTAGAAATTATGAGTACAGAGATTCACAACCTCTTAGGAAATGCTGAATGCAAATTAGAGAACCAACAACATCTACATATTTGAGAGTAATATATTTGAAATTAATTGATGATGATAAATTTGGTATAATAAAGGGGATTGACCTAAGAGAACACAACCCTTGTTATCTAGCAATCTTTTAAAGATCTTTCTAAATAATGTTGGTACTTGCATATAAGCATTAGAATTTGAGGTAACAATTTTTAGTTAGTTGATAGTCTATCAGATTGATCCCATAAGTTCTAGGATAGTTATGAACATTAGAACATTTTATTGGAGAATGAGATTTATCACACATAGAGTGAATTTTACCTATAGGGAATTTTATGACTATTCCAAACTTGAGAAATTACTTAGACTACAAGCATTGACTTTTATACCATATATGACTGTATTATATGTTATAGTTCCAAGAATTGAGTGTTTTATCCTCCTAATTTAGTTTCCAATAATTTAATCTAAATATACCAACCCTAGATCCATTAACTTTTTTAAATTTATTTTTATTGTACTTAAATAAATTATGAATTACTTTAATTAGTATAGATTTATGTTAAAGAGATTTTACTACCTTATATTTTGGTAAGTCCATCTACCCTTACACCACTTAAGATTTGACCTTAGGGTTAAAGATTTGAAATGGTGGCAATTCCCTATTAGTTGTACTTGCCACCTCCACCCTCTCTCTAAGTATATATAAACTCAATACATAGCTTGTATTTTCACTCTTTATGCAACTTCTCTTTGTGAGCTCCAAATTTAATTCTATCATCTTGACATTCACGCATCTCATAGATTCTTTGATCTGTAATTATATTTTTTATTTATAATTTTATAGCTCATTTCTCTTTGAAAAGGTTCCTAGTTATGCATCCATTTTATATTTTTAACATGGTAGCAAAGATTCTTTTCTTAACATTTTGAGTTCTAGATTTACTGATTGAGAGGTTGGAGTTTATTATATGATCTTATTATTTATTGTATTCTATTGTCTTGCATTTTGAATGATATATAGAAAATTAGAAAGGACTTATGAAGGTCTTACAAAAAAAATTTGTGTGTGTGTTTTGTTGAGATCTAGATTATTATAGCTATTTTGGTTATACTAACAACATTTTGACTATTCTAACACATTTAGGAGGCTCAAGAAACTTAGAATTATCTTTCATCTCACTCAATTTGGGCATCATTTGACATAGTAGAAAATGGGGATTTGAAGCTCAAATCTAGTTAACATCTTTCATATGGGGTATTTTCAAGCTAAAAGGACCTCACCATTACCTCTAGAAGGCCCAAAAATTATATTTTTCTTGGTGTCAATAGGTTGTTATACCGAACTAGCTCACCAAGTAGGTCCTATTCACATGCTAAGTTTACTTTGAGGCCTATGAATCTTTCTAGAAGGCTTAGTTGTCATTAGATCTTATCTTATCTTATGTCATATACTTCTTGTGTGTTAGGTCATTTGATGCTTGTTGTCTCATGTCATAGGATTAAGAAAATTGTCATTATCTTATATAATCCTATCTCCCACCTTTCTTATATAAGTAAGGTCTCATATGTATATTTTGTATTGTATAGTTTAAAGGTATTGCATAGATATGCACATCATTGATCATATTTGATTAGATATGTTTTGTATCCATTATTGCAAATTTATTCTCTTTATTTCCTCTCTTGTAGAAGGTTATTTTTGGTTTTGCAAGTGATTGTGGGAGCTTAAGTCCTTGAGTGACTGTAACATGGTATTAGATATTCATATTTACAAATCCCCTTCTCAAATTTGAGAGTGATTTATGTTTGATAATTTTCAAGTTTGCAAAGCTTGGGGATCTTGAAAAGTTGAGTATGTTGTTCTCTTACATCATATGATGACTTGGAGAATCATAAAAAATTGATGGAAATACAAAATTTGGTGGTTTCCTCTCTATGGCTTTGTATTCAAGGTTCATTTTTTAGTTTATTTGTGCAAATCTATGCTCACCATTAAGTTCAAGGTGTCTATGAAATTTAGTATTTCACTTTTTATCCAAAACACAAATGTGAATCTAGATCTACGAGGGTTTGAAGTTGGGAGGTGGTTTCCAGATCAAGAAGGTAGCTATAATTTTAGATAATTTTGGGCAAAAAAAACCCTTCCATTGTGTCCAAAAGGCCCCAAAACCCTAAGATTGGCTATCAAATTGTCAAAATAAGAGACTTTTGCCCCAAGTCCTCTGAAGATTTTTCAGTCCCCACCATTAAATTTGTACATACAAATGTACAAAATAGTACAATATAGATTTGTATAGTATGACATGTCACAGTCTGTAGTGCTATACAATAAAAAAAGAATCAACAAATATTAGATAACATCTAGTAAAAATATCATTTGTACAAATTTACATAATCCATACAATTTTTATTGTCTATACTAGTCATTGATGCAAGGTCATTAACACAGGGGAATAAAATGTTCTCAAGAACCAACATATTCTAAAGAATGTACATAAATCACATTATTTTGATGCATAGATGTATGGTTTTGGAAGAAAATTAATTATTTCTAAAAATATTGCTTTTGCACCTATTTAGGTAGCAAGTTTTCTAGCAGCCAGTTGAGTTGTAGTGGTGCCCTTGGTCTTGTGCTAAGCGAGGGGCTTAAGCCTCGATTTGTAGATAGGTGGGCAAGACAACCAATCTCGTTGCTCAGGAATTGCCAACCTAACACCTTTGGTAGTGACACTTCTTTTTAAATCCTACAGTACCTCGAGGTCACATGGACATCTTTCCACTAGCCCACAGGGGCCAAACCTATCCACTAATGCCCTAATTGGAAAAATGTTTTCAAATTACCATAACTTTCCATTAGGGTGTCAAAATTTTGCAAACAGGGTATTGGCACAAAGCTAGTTTTGAGCACTTCATAGTAGTGCAAGCCATTTTTCTTTTTTTTTTGTAGGTAAATTTTATTGCTAATTGAAGTCATATCTTCCTTTTTGAACCTTTGAGTTTGTAACTTTCTACCTATTTATCCAATTTTTGTGATTCTTATGGCATTGGAAAATGTATTGATGATCTCTTTAAATCTATCCATGCACTTTTTCTACATTCAACCTAGATATATTTTATTCAAATGTGTGAATACACTCATTTTGGTTGATCACTTGGAAATACTAACACCTAGATAAGTTTTGTCCCTTTGGGAAGTGCCATCATTTTCAGTCTTAGATAATATTGGGAAATTTTAAATTTATTTTGAGTATTTGGCTCTGAGATAATATTGTATTTTTTTCATATTTGGTTCATCTTGTCATTGTGAACTCTAGAAAGCAATTTTGGCTTTATGATCACACTACATATAAATTTCAAATCATACTCTTGTGGGTTGGGAGTCTCATGATTGAGTAATTTTGGGGTAATCTTGTCATTGTTTGGATTGAGTCTCTTGATTGGTCTATTGTGTGACTAAAGTTGAGAAACTTATCATGGCTATCACAAATAATCCATCCATAATT